>QVNV01001165.1:0-15762 GCA_014825455.1 Pseudomyrmex pallidus | reverse complement strand
CTCGTGAATTTTTTTAATCCGGTCAAGCTGCGTATCCGTGTATTTCAATTAGACGGCGAATGTACGTTTATATGAGAAAGGGAAGTAATTTAGTCGAACAGAAGCGCAAACATTACTCGGCAGTTTCTTAATTAAAAAAAAAAAACTTTTAGAATCTCTCGTGGGAACAATCGCGAAAAGGGAAGAGATTTAATGAGGTCGTTTCAGAAGTTGCTAAACACACACTCGATGTTTCGAGCGGATTGGCGAAACCTTACGTTCGGAACAAAAAAAAATCTGCACGATCACTTTTTATTTAAATTTTCTTTTCGCGCCGAGGGAGAGAGATTTTCCACATAAGAGGAGCCTTTGCCTGACAATTTGTTCGACGAGGCGGCGTCAGTTCAACCTCGTTACTTCGCGGAAAACGGCGCGATCATGATAAAACTGACGTTTTAACCGAGCCGGTTCCAATCGCGAATCAGAGTGAGAAGAGAGAAAGAGAGATATTTGCTCGGCCAGGCGGAACGCTCGTGTAACGCCGGTAGCGGAATACGGTTTATTATTACGCTCTCTACTTGGCTTACGTCGACGTTGTTACATTAATAATGTCGCGACACAAACACCGGAACACGTCGACTTGCAAAAAAGCCGTCGTGTGTTGCCGGCGCGGTGTCGTAAATTTACGTCGCTATTTTGCGAAATCGCTGCTGCGCATTATCACCGGCGTTTAGCGATTCACGTGCCGCAGCGGCTCGGAGGGGGAGGGAGGAGGCTATCTGCTCTCGTTTATCAACTCGCTCAAGACAGTTCAATTTAACACGACTAAGCAACAATCTTTGATAGATCTCGGTTGGTTAGAGAACCGTAGTTGTTGCATAAATTATCTAAAAGACATTTATAAATTTGCTGATTTAAGCCCGACTCGAGAAGAAAGTTTCTTTTTACTCTTTAATTTCTTCTCGCAGTGTTTACTAATTAGAATCTCTGAAATTTCTGAGCACAGGCCTTCGATAGCTCAGTTGGTAGAGCGGTGGACTGTAGTTGTGAAATAAATTGAAAACAGACATCCATAGGTCGCTGGTTCGAATCCGGCTCGAAGGATTATTTTTTTTTTTTTTTTACATATCCTTTCAAGACAATTTTTGTTTCTAACGCAAAATCACATTTAATAATTTGTTATCGCACTGCCAACACTAATGATCAATTATTGTTTTAACGACAAACATACATCATCTATATATTTATCTAAAAAGCGATAAATTGTAATTTATTTTATTTAAAAAAATATCTATGTAGATTGTTTTTTTTATCCACAATTTCTGCTTCAAAATAATTTATTTTATATTATTCCGCTTTAATTTAAAAATCCGTAATGTACGAAATAATTTATTTAATTGTATCAATCGAAGCCGAAGTCTCTTCGGATATGGATATTTAAGCGGCCTCCCTTCACAAGCCTTCGATAGCTCAGTTGGTAGAGCGGTGGACTGTAGAGGATCCATAGGTCGCTGGTTCAAATCCGGCTCGAAGGAATTTTTTTTTTTTTTTTTTTATTTTATTTTCACGTATGATGTCGTTATCGCAATTTTGTACAATACTTAATTGATATTTCGCTGTTGTAAATTAGTTTTTTCATTAACTAAATTGTCGATAATTTACATTTATCCACGCACACTCAAGAGATGCGTTTTTTTTTTTAATTATTAAACTGAAATTGTGTCTAACGTTAAAACTTCTTTATTCAAAAGAAGTAATTGGACTTGTTACGCAAAAGCGCGTTCGTATTTTTTTTTACAGACTCGGTTATTTTCTCTCCGAGAGAAGTTTAGTTTTATCCACACCGCGCGACGGGTGCCATCGCCGGTGAAATTGAGCATTGCGAGAGAATCTCTGATCTCCCGCCTCTCCCTTCCCTTCGAAGCCTCTGTCAGCGAACAAGGAGAATTTCAATTAACGGCGCCGAGATAGACTGGCGCGATGCTTATCTGCATGTACCGGTTGAAAACAAGTCGCGGCACAAACAGATAGACAAATACCTGGTCGCGTCGCTCGGTCAATTTCACCGCGCCGCGTTTCTTCGTTTTGCCAGTCGTATCGAGGCGCGTTACACACGCGCGCACACACACACACACACACACACACACACACACACACAGAAATTTCGTATATATATAGGCAGTGGTTATTAAATATTCCATTATCGAGATTCTTGCGAGCGGCAGGCTTTAACCGAGGGGGATCGGCGCGCCACGTTTAACTGCGACTTCCGAAATCGCGCCCCTATATCCTCGTTCTCTCGCAAATGCAATTTTAAAATTAAATAAAGCGACTCTCAATTTCACAGGAAAAAGAAAAACCGCGCCCAATTGGCCGGTGTTGTCGAAACGCGGAAAATGGCTTTCGTTATTTTTTCTTCTATTGCTTCGTTACCTCGTTTTATATCTCTCGTCTACAACTTTTCCCTCGACCTCTTTCAATCAGGGGATAACGTACGGCAAATAAGATCTAAGAGGAGAGATTGATTCGAAACGATCGAAACTCTCCGCGCGTTGCGTAACATCGTACACAGAAGTATGCCGTGCACGAAGCACGCACGTATATATCATCTCACTAAGCTACTTAATATCGGTTCGACAAACCTGATAACTCAACGATAGAGAGAAAGAGATAGATAGCTCGCGCGCGTTCCGGCTCATGAAACTTTGATCTCACTTCGCCGAGAGATAATCGATCCGCGAACGCGCGCCCGTAATTAAATAAATCCCGGACATACGTACGGCGGCGCGCATCCGGATGAGATTCCCGCGCGCGCGCACGTGATTCCGGCATCCGGACAGGCGTGTTTCGTGGTCTTTAAACACCAACGGCCTTGTCGTACGGCACAAACAGCGGGGATATACATAGCTTTCTCTACTTTCGCTTTGCGCGAAATTTTCAGGTGGTCGTTTTAGCGCCATTGCGATCGGTCGAGATGTATGACTTACGCGCGGGAGACGCTTACTTACAATTTGCGATGCATTTCGGATAAGAAGAGAAGAAAATTCAATTCCACGTCCAAGATGATTTTCGCTCGTTCGAGAATTTTTCTATTGCGTTCACGTTCGTGTTCTATCGAGAGCAATATCAGCGATTTATTTATTGAATGAGCAAGCTCGTGAAAATTTAAACGCGCAAAGTTCAAAGGCCACAATGCGAGCCGCGGTACACAAGATGAAAATCGATCGCACAGCATTGGATTTCAAAGTAAACTCGGTTTCTAATTCCAGGGTTGACTTTTCATTATTGTTGGTGGTGAGACATTACTTCGAACTGTCTTCTTTCTCGTTCTGTGCAACGTGTGGAAAGTCGAACGGACATCGCTTTATCTCAAACGTGCCACTTTAAGGTTTGCCGCCTTCGCGCAGCGAAAATGTTGCTATTTGCGCGCGTTCAATAAAACCAGGTGGGATTCGATCGTGTGGGTGCGCTTCCACAAAGAAATCAACTAACAAAGAGTTTTTTTTTCTTTTTTTCATCGACAGAAATGCGGATAATCGAATACAAGCTCTTGAGCAATGAAAGTTGAATAATGCGGTCGCGTTTATTGGCCGCCGCTGTATTAAGTGCCGCTTAAGTAAACACGTAATAGACACGTTTACACGAGCGTTAATCCCAAGCATAAAGCGATGACACGCGTAAGACCGAACGATTACATAAATCGAAGCGAGACGCGATCTCACGTACAAGATACGATCGATTTCTCGTTCGCAATCTCTCGTTTTACGATCGCTCGATCGTGATTTAGGAACTTGTTGCTCCCCGAACAGAAGCTCATGAGAATCAGCGATCTGGCAAAACGACGAGACGTGCGGAGAAAAGACGGAGCTTATAATCGTCGTCGGCGACGAAAGGGACCGCGGGCATCGGAATGTGCAACCGTCGTCGAGCCAGTCGAGCGCGACACGGCGCGTTTGGTATTTCACGAGATTTTATCGTCATTTTTTCCCTCCTCTATATTCTTTCTGCGTTCGTCCTTTCGTTTTTTTCCTCTCGATATTCAAAGAATTCTTCGAATATCGAAAGGGACGAGCGATTGGTAAATATTCGAAATATGTAGCGAGTGCAGTGACGCGCGCACAAAGGCATTTTATCGCGAACGCGCGCGTGTACGTACGGACGTAGTCGCGCTTAGAGCCGAGTAACGTTCAATCCGTTTTAATTAGCAAAAAGCGAACGCACCAACTCTCGATAATCGTTTGAAATCGAATGAAGGGACGTTCAGCGCGCGCTTTATCGCGCCGCTTGCGTAACGCGCAAGTGGCTTTATTCGATCACGATTTACGTTCGGTGCAGCGGAATACCGTTCCTCCCGCGTAATTATCGCGCTCTCAAATTACCAACGAAAGAAAAAACCACTTTGATGTTTCGTTAGTTAATTTCGTTGTAAAAAAAATGACGTTTGTTTTGTTTCCGGAGCGCGTTTTATTGATTAAATATCGCGAGGGACGAGACGAAATCGATCGCCCCTTATATTTCGTCTCGATCATCGATACCCTCGTATCGCGAATCGAATTCAGATCAAGGTTGCGACGACGACGGCCGAGACACGCGAGCGAGATTTTCAGAGCAATTACGAAACCGGAATGAGAGCTCTTTCCGTCCGTGGTACATATAAATCGGGCGCGGTCCTCGTGCTCTTATTGTGTGAGCGCGCGTGTATGTACGTGTATGTGCGTACACACGTGGGATTTTTAACGACTTCGCCAGATGCAAGCCGGCCGAGGAAATCGTCGCATTCTTCTTCTTCTTCTTGCGGGAGAAGCGGTCCTGCTTGGCTTGCCGCGGCGCAGCAAACGTGATTCACGAAAGAGATTTTTCTTTGGTAGCGCAAACACATCTTTTCCTTTTCTTTCTTCTTCTCCGAGATTTTAATGAGGAAACGTTAATTTCGCTTTGCTCGGAACGAATCGAGCGCACGTTTCTCTAAATTTCGCCGGGGCGAAAAAATGCGCGCGATGTTAGAAAATTAATTATAACGCGCGAGATATATCGTCTACTAGCTACTCGCGCTTTCATTCGCGGTCTTAGAAGCGTGCGGAGAGTCTTGACGCGTGTCGGAATGGCGGTCAAGTTTGCGGGTCGCAAACGCGGCGCCCCACTTTCCATCTCATTGCCGAACATTTGCGATAAAAATACTGCGAGATGAGAAAGGAAAAGTATATATGTGTGAAAAAAAAAAAAGAAACAACACAGATCTATTCGTGTGTGAGATTTCTCAGAATCTTTTATTCAAATGTGTTCGACGAGAACGCTATGTTGGTAGTATCACTTACATGTACACACATATATATATACTTTTACACAAATATACATACAATATATTTAAATTTTTCACATATATATAAATTTATATATATATATTTATATATAAAGTCGGCGGGAGACCCTTAAAAAAATAAGGGCGCGCCACGAATCGGGGGAGAGGGGGAGGAAACAATTGATGTCGACGTCTTCCAGGATTTCTTCAGAGGATCGAGGGGGGAGAGGGGAAGATTTCGACGGAAGGAAAGCGTACACTTGGCGCCGATAGATCGATATCGGTCGATACGTGGCTCTCGTCAGGAAATCGAAGGTGCAAGAGAGCGAGGAAAGGGGGGAAAAAGAGGGGGAGAGAACACACGGTTATATTACACATGGAATCTCGCGCGGATCAACGCCGCCATATCGAAGGATCCTTGCGATTTCTCCTTGCCGGGGATCGGGTGGGGCGCGCGACATTTCGCTTTGCTTGTGCCGGTTCGAGAATGGAATGCGCGCGGCTCTCGTCGTTTGTTGTCTTGTCGTCGTCGCCGTCTCGAGGACTTCGAGGACTTCGTTACCTTCAAGAGAGTCTATCACAGATTTCGCTGGCGCGAAATGAAGGTGAACGTTCAAAGAACTTTAATTCGCCAGCTGATAAAGAGGCACGCGCGAAAAAGTTGTACATCTTTAACAAGATTTCCTGAATAACGATGCAAACTTTTTTTTTTATGAAACTAATATTTTCGTGCAATTTTGGTGAAAAAAAAAAAACCATCTGTGAAGTATTTTGCTCGTCCTCAGTTCATCGGACTCCGCAGAGTGTCCTAAATGAACAGAACTATATAGTCATCACAGATACATTCTCAACAACGAAAAAGCGAAATATTGGCAACTAGAATGACCGCGTCGCGGAGTCCAATCAACCGACGACTTTTCTCCTCTTTTCTTCCGCGTGCCCCGTCCTCGCAATTGCTTGTCGCTCTCGAAGAACACTCGCGCACGGCGATGTTTGGCGTCATGTTAGAACGCAAAAAAACTCGCGACGCGTCTACAACCGACTTCCTGGTGGAAGATAAGGATCGGCGGAAACGAGAAGAAGGGAGAAGGAAGGATTTTTGACTTAGACGAGAAGGAGATTCGCGCCCGGCAGCTTAGAAGAAGCCGTCACCAGTCGGGTCGTTTATCCAAGGATAATTGTTGGGACAGCGTACGCAGGTCTGCAGGTTAATAGTCTCGCCGGGCACCTCCTTGGAGGTCAACTTGCAAGTGTGGGGAACCCAGCACGCCGGCGGTCCGTCCACCGTGCACTTCTCCCGCCAGGGCTCGAAGTTCTTGGACTCGGTGATGGTACGCGGGTTCTGAATCCACTGAATCACCTGAGTCATCGTCACGAAGTAAACGTCGTTGTGATTCTGCGAGATCTCGTCGATCCAGTAGAGGAAGGCGTCAAGAAACTCGGGATTGTTCTTGAGCCAGGCCGCGTGGAAGTAGAGACCAAGAGGCGCGCGATTCTGCTCGTAGTGGCGGTCGAAGTTGTGGTTGAGGAAGTTGTAGAACTGGTCGCCCGTCAGAATGTTGCTGCACGAGTCTACCATTGCGCAGCCGGGCAGATACTCGTCATTCTGGGGATCCTCGCGCCGATCGAGCTCGTTCATCACCATCTCCCACACGGCGTGCGATCTGCAAACATGTCATCAATTCGTTTGTCGTATTTAGAACAATCGCGTTGTCATTGTTTAAAGAAGAGAAAGAACTTTTACATCGACGCTCACCTGGTGGGACAGTGCTGAAGATTTCCGTGGCAGCGGTGCGGCATTCTGAAGTACATGGTGTACGGCCACAGCGGCGGGTTGTTCAGAGCCGCGGTGATAGTCGAGTCGTAGAGGAAGGCTTGCTCCTCCATCATGGTGAACTGATTGTTGCCACCGACACGCAGATACGGCGCTCTCACACCGACGACGCTGTTGTCCGTCAGATTGGCGTACTTCTCGGCGATGATTCTCATGCCAGCCATCTCCTTGGCCCAGTCGTCGACAGTGGCGTCCGACCAGAAGCGCTCGTCGTCATTATGCCTTACCCCAAAGTTTTCATGTAAACAACTTATGTAGTGACCGAGTTCAAATTTTAACAATTATGACTATATGGTCGTGAGCGACGTGACGCATCACAGGAACCTGTACTCGTGCGTGAACCTGTATATGCTCGTAAACCAGCTTGCCTGCGGCTTTACGCAATCATGTATGAACCTGCTTGTATGTCCTGAGACCTCGCACTCGACAAGATCTCATGATCAATTCCGCGGAAAAGGAGTTAGAATTCCAGCGGTATTTCGAGAGAGAGATGGCATGTAAAATGAGAGAAATGTCAATGTTATAACAATAATAATAGAAAAAAAGGAGTCAATTCTTACGAGATAGAGTGGACGGCGATCTCGTGGCCTTTCCTGTGCATCTCCTGGACCGCGGAGTAGTTGGTGTACTTGTGCGACACGAAGAATGTAGCCTTGATGTCGCAACCGTTCGGATTCTTGCGCTTGCCGTTGAAAATCTCCTTGTAGAGACCGATGTTGTTGTTGTTGATGGCGTCGTCGAAGGTTATCGTCACCATTTGGGGAACGTCCTTGCCCGGAAAATCGCCGGGTATCGTGGTGCCGTCTTCCGAGCAGAAGCAATCCGGCAGGACACACACGGTCGGATCGCAAGGCGGAGCTCTGTTGGGATCATTGTCCATATCTGAAAAAAAATATTATTGTTCTAAATTACAAGATAAAATTTCTTTATTTTATTTTTTTTTTTTTAATGCTGCGACTTTTCGGCAACTTACCGCAAACGTTCTCGTCGGATCCGTCCGCGCAGTCCTTCTCCCCGTTGCAGAAGAGACCTCTCTCGATACAGGAACCGTCACCGCACGCGAGAGAACCATCTGGACAGAGAGGCTCCTCGGTGTAAAGCAAGGGTTTGGCCTTCCTCTCTTTGTTCTTCAGCTTGCAGTTGCTCACGGAGTCCTTCCAGTCGCAGGTCTGCTTGTCAATGTCGAAGTAGAGACCGGCCGGGCATCGGATCGCCTGCAGACCGGAACTCGTGCACTGGATCACGTCGCGACAGTTGTCGCCCTCGCCGGCGACCAGTCGGAACCACTCGCCCGCATCTTTGTCCTTGCAGATCTCGTTCTCGAAGCTCTCCTCCTTCTTGTCTTCTTGGCGCTTAACTCGGTTCGAGCTCTCTGGAAAAATGGAAGAAGGCGGTTCGTGTTCACGAACACGATTAAGAGATTTAACTCGTCGTAATTAATTAATTGCCTATCAAAAGCACATCGAGAGTATAAGAAATATACGATCTTCTAAATCCGCACGGTGAAGCGCTTGATCGAGAGAGGATTACGATCGTGTTTCCGTCCGTCGTGAAGTTTTTACAGACGTGAATTAGGAGCGAATTATTAACAGCTTCGAAAAACTAAATGTGGTTTTAATGAAACGTTTTAAAACATATGTACAAAAGTAACACAAGAGAGAAACAACAGAGTTTTAATGAAACTTTGCGAAATTAAAAGTTACGAATCAATACTTTAATCGTGAAATTGAACATTCTTCGATAATGGCATTCCTCCTGGAATTTCATCGTCTGATATATCGAGCAATCGGTCCCGTTGCGTCCCCAGGGCTCGCGAGAGACGACTTCGTGGCAGGAGCGACAAACAGGGAAAGTTGTGCCCCCACCCGTGCCATTTTCAGTGCCCGGGGCACGGCAGTGACGTCACCCATCCGGGACCGACCGGACCGAGAAGCTTTCACGCTCTAATCTCTTATGCAACCTGTCGTCCCGATCATCGCTTCTCAACTAATATTTAAATTATTCTTCCTGCCTCCGAGAACGCCGCTCGTCACGCGAGCGAAAATCATTTCTCGCAATAACGTCTTAAGCCGAGAGTAGAACGGAGAGGAAAATTGCAATCGCGCCAGGTTGCAGCGACACTTTCGCCACCATTTTGAACGGCTCGGTTACTATGCGATCTCATGTATCACTTATATGATATCCGAGACACCTTTCTACAGATTCGTGCCTGGTATCAGTGCCTCGCCGTTCGGTCGGCAATCGTTTCGGCGTGGACTTGTTTAATTTCTTGTTACCTCACACACAACCTGTTCGTAGTCTTCCATAAAAATGTCTCTCGCAAATGTATTGATTATACAATTTATAATTAATACGCAAATTCCAGACATTTTTCATCAGATATTCCGAAACGTTTGCGGTTTTATTCGTCGAGCGAAATTTGTGCAGAAGACCGTCGCGGAACGCGGAAAATAATTAACGCGTTCAATTGGCGGAAAAAGAGTGCGGTTCGACTTGAGCGGTTTTCTTGGGTTACCGTAAAAATCACCTCCCACGCGCGTGTCGCGACCCGGAGAACTCTCACATGTCCCCCGTCTAACACACACGGAATTCGATACTCTCGCACACATGTAACAATATATCTCTCGGAGCTCGGCGGAGAAATCTGCTACTCACCGGCAAGGACGAAACCTGCTGCCAGGAGCAGCACCAGCGAGGACCTCATGCTCGTCCTGACGTCCTCAACGGGGAACGTAACTTCCTCTCCTCGTCTTCGTCGTCGTCGTCCTCGTATTCGACTCCGTCGTCTTGTTACGAACTGATACCAGGGTGTAGAGCACCTAAACTCTCTTTACCCCTCAATCACTCCCGCTCAACTGACGTTCTTCGGTACTGACGCTGCTGGATCAGGAAGGGAGACCGATCGCGAAGGTGGGGGTACCGATCGCTCGGACACTTCCGGTGGAAGGAGTCGGATTTTCCCGTCAGGGTGACACCCGGATTAGATCGCGAGTCGCCCAAACTTCAAGGTGGATTCCTCTTCGCGTGTAACGGCGCGGCCGAACAACTTCGCAACCTCGAGAACGAGTTTGTCTTCAAGGACGCGGGCCTTGAAGGTGATAGGGTACCGCTCACAGACTGGCTGTGGCCCGCTACTTGTCGGGCCTTATATTGCCACCACCACGACACGGCGTGCGCGCGATCGGGGTCCCCCCTTTCGCATCTTTGAGCATTGCTCCGGCCCGGTGTGGGCCTGTCCGTGCTTCAGGAACGTACGAAACCATCGGTTTTTCCAGATCAGACGGTACCGTAGCGAGATAGCGTCGAAATTGTCGGGAACGTCACACGTGTTTCGCGACTCTTGATTTCGAGCGCCGCTCATCAGCGATTGTGACGTTTCCAAACAAAAGAATTTTTACATTAACGTCACATGTAGACGTCAAAAAAACTTTGCGACAGAGAAATTGAAGGGTTAAAATCAATAACATGTCCGGCTTTTCATGAAAAATCAAAGAATACCGCGCGAGGGTTTGCGACGACAGTAGACAATACTTCATTTCGAAGTGTGATGGATGTGAGATCGAAATTCCTCGCGGAATTCAGACATTTTCTCGACGGGTATTTTGATCTATGACCGTCATTAGTCCCGTCCGCGACAGACGGACACACGCGGACTCAATAATTCGCCGAGAGCAAACGGGGGGGTACGGCAGTTCTTCCGACGGGGTAGGTTCGAGCGTGCACGACCTCGACCTAGGAGAGAGAACTCTTAAAGAGAGAGAAGTGTATCCGGCGCCAACTCTACCGCATGTATTTCCTTCAAGTGGTTTATACGCGACCTCATAAAAAAAAGATCCCAGCTACTCCGTCGATTTTATCTTTATTAGCCGCGGATAAATAAATCAGGTTCAGCGCGGACGTGCGCGATTTATATGATGATGTGGAAAAGATAAAACGACTGTGCGAGCAAACGAACCTTTTCTTCAGCGGGACGACTGCGACCTACGCGGAGTTTTAATCGATACTTGATCGTCGATGAGCGTCGCGCGTTAATGAAGATATCACGTAATATTTCTTGTCCCAATAAATGCGCGAGTAAAGAGACGAATTTATGGATTTTTCTGACGAGGCTCAACCTCGTTGACATTTGGGAGGAGTGTTCGCGACGAGAAAGCGATGAGAGGCCTCCGTGAGTGATGTAAGTTTGTCAAGGTCGGGGAGAATAACCTTCTTCGATAAATCGGCGATTTCGTCTCAAGTAAGATCAAGGAAAAATTGAACGTTAAAATCGCCGCGTTTCGATCATCTCAAGAATGTCGAGTCTAATTGCGTCAAGATCGAGGAGAGACACTCGCGCTCTTCTTCACTCTTCCCGGCTCGTCAGCTTTAAGAGACAAGTTGTTTCTTTCGAAGGAAATCGAGTGGTGAATTCTCCGCTGAAATTGTCTGTATTGTCTCTCGAGCGACGAAACGTTTCTGCGACTCGAACAGCTTCGCACTTTCGATTTCGAAATCGAGATTACAACGTCTCTCGCGTAAATAACACATTTGTGAGACGCGCTCACGGCGATCTCGTAAAACGATCGCTTCGAGCGAAAATTTGCGACGAGAGCGCGATCGAAGAAAATGACACGTTTCGCGGCGCGCGATTATAGATGGAAAGTCGGACGTTATCACAATCTAGCGCGCGTGCGTTTTACATAATATTTGTTTATATATCGCTCGAGATTGCGATCAAAAAATCTACCTGCGTATCGCGCGTCGGCAGCTTTCTACGATGACCTAAGAATTTTTACATAACAACGCGGCTGTGAGAAATGAAGCGAATAAAGTTTAACGTTAAAACACACCGCCGCCGTTGCGTTCGTCTTCTTCGTGGTCGATCTGCGGTTTGCAGATTGCGAATCGGCCGCGCGCGATACGCGCTCGAAAGCGAAACGATTGTGGAAGCAGTCTCGTTCGCGACCGCGGTATCGGTCGTTTCGCACAAAGCCGAAGCTGCTTTAATGACAGACCGGAGATATACCACAACGTCGTGTCACAATCGAGAAGTGGAGCCGACGACGAAGCGGCGTCGTCGCGACGACGCAATCGCGGCGCCAAAATCTCCCGCGGGCGTTGGAAAAACGAGATACGAGAGATCTGAGCTTTTTTTTTTTTTTTTTAAATGTCACGCAAAACGGGACGGGCAAGGGCTCGCCTGGCATTTTGGACGGCCCGCCGCTGCGGACAGGCTTCGCAAACAACTCCCCGCACGAGCTTATTGCACCACCACGGTGCAAAATGCCAAGCTGTTCGCGAATCTCCCGTGGTTTTTCGTTGTAAATCGACGAGGAGCAAGGAGGAGATCGTATTGTGGACCCGCGCGCACGTGCAGGAATGTGCCCTTTGCCGATCGTAAATTCCACGGTGGCAATCGTCGTGATCGTGCGCGCGCGCGTCTCCCGCCTGGCGATCGACGTGATCGCAAACACGTGCTGTATCGATAGGTTTTTCAGATGATTCTCTGTCTTATTTTACAAAAAGAGAGAGAGAGAGAGGTTACGCGACAGTGTTATTTTTATATTATCTTATTTATGTTGAAGTTTATTTTGATCGAATCTCACGCCGGACTGAACACCTCGGTCGCGATTTTTACAAACGACGTTCTGCTCGCTCTCGAGAAGAAGGAAAGAAAAAGACAAAGGAAAATAAAAGCGGTTCTCGTATATATCTTGCGGCATTTCGCATTTTCCGGCGGAATAATCGGATATCGCACGCCTCTCTCCATATGGTGCAACACCGCGGACACAATGTTCACTGAACAGTGAACTCGAAACCGCTAGAAAGTGCGCGTCGACCTGACGCACGGCTACCGTGTAACAGCACTGGCAAAGTTGCGCGTGAAAATTAATGGAAGTTTATTATTAACCGTCGCGCTTCTTCTTCGCGACTCGTACGTGTGTGTGTGTGTGGATGGATCTCGCAACAAAACGGCCGCGATCGGCGCAACAAAACGGATTCACGCCGATGGATCTCATCAGGAATTTGCCCTTTGGGCTTGGATATAAAACCGACGGTCGCGCAAAATGCCACTTAGCTCGGCGCTCGCGAAAGTATCGTAACACGCTGTCATTACCGCGAGTCCAATTACGCGGCTTTAACGGACACTATATCGCTTTACCGTCGCTCGTATATGCGCTTATTCATTAAGCGCCGATTGACGGTGCCGATTGTTCGTGTCGATCGTTCCGTCAAATCGACGCAAGAAAACGCATCCTCGTACGAGACAACGTTTTTAACGGGATTTAATTCCCGATCTTCCCGTCGGGAACTTCGATCGATCGCTCGCGCGAGAGCAGGAAGTACGCGACGAGAATGCGCTCTCCCCTATCTTCCCTCAGCATCGAACGGCAGGTTACGTTCTCTGCCGGGTCTCGTCATCGCACGGAGCGTCGTCTCTCCTTCTCGCTCTAAGCGCGGCGATGATTCATATAATTGCGATCATCGAACGGAGAGTGATTGCGATGCATCTCGCTTCGCGCGCCTCGAACTAACTGCGCTTAGAAAGCGCGCGGCTCGTCGATTCATCTATCCCGCGAGATCTCGTTAATCGATAATCATTAAGGCCGTCTCGTGTCGGTAGCGCCTTCGAGGAAAGCGAAAAAAATCTATACAGATCTACGAGCGATTGTCGAGAGCGATGACAACTGCGGCAAATTAATTTGCCGCAAAGTAAAGTGCGTGCGCGATGGTCGACGCGACCGGTTGAGCTTATCGGATGGCTGTGAAAAAAGAAAAAAAAAGAGTGGAACGAAATGTCAATGGTAACTGAGAGTAGTAATCCAGTGAGGAAATCGCTGGGAATATACGCATGTATATAATTTCATTCTCCAAGTAAAATGAATTTAAAATGTATGAGCTTTCGCGTTTTTTTTTACGGTATGTACGTCTCTGATCTCGTTGGGACCGTCGACTCGCAGTTTTATTTATTTATTAGTTAGAGAAATTAATATTTTAATTATGAAAAAAGAGAGAAGTAATGCAGAAATTATAATAATTAATATTCTCATTTTCTTTCTCTCTCTTTCTTAATGAAGGCGCAACATAAATATAATAAAAATGTTTCACATTTGAACAAAGACATTGAAAAAAATATTTGAAATGCCGCGACGATTTCTGGAAAGAATTTTCGATTTTTTCTTATCACCGGTGTTGCGAAAAAGCGTCGAGGCTCTCCTTCGGAAAGAAACGTTGCGGCCCTGACGTGGCATATGCCACGGCGCGCGGTGAAAGGAAAGAAGACGAGGCAACGTTGGCGTGTCCGTGGCAAAAGCAACAGCCAAACGCCGGCAAAGCCTTCGAGGCGGAGAGCTTTCTCTGCCCGCGGCCACAAAATCGTCGATCGCCGTTTCTGCACGGCGTGCACAAGACGCTCGTAATACCGCGGGCTCCATCTTTTGTTGATCCAACGCAACGCGCGACAGTCGAACATCGATTGTCGATCGTGACATTTTCTTCGATCGAACCGATTTTTGAAATTTATTGCATCATGAAACAAATTTAACGTCAAGCAAATTTAAAAAAACAATTTAATGTCATCGTAGCGAACAGTTTGCGAAATGTAAATAAAATCTAATGTGAAAATCGGGAATGAAGCTGATCGGATACGTCGGTCGTGAGTAAACTATTCGCGCACCTGCTGCCATCGCGAATCGATCATCAAGATCTCTTTTTTACAAATGTAAAAATAATTTACATACTTACATATTTTTAACTCTCATTTTTTTTATAACTCTTTTTCTCTTTCTCTCTTGGTTGTACACGTGGTTTTACTCATCACGCACACATACGCTCTCGTTTACATCTACTACAGCGCATAAACACGCGACATTGTCAAAGCTGAATTTAAATTAATCAAAGAGAGCACGCGAGAGTGACGGATGCGTGATGCAATTGCAGCGGGAAGAGAACAGCGAGAAACGCTTCGTGAAATTCCTCAATTCCTCGGCAAAACGTCAGCGGGCCGCATGCTGTCCCGCAATGTTCATACAACGTCATGAATCAACGCGCGGTTTCACATAACGTTGTCCCGCGGTCAAACTCATTGATCGACGGTTTTACGCGTTCTTCTACCGTTGAAATTCGAACTCACGAATCGCATCATTTGCCAGCAACGTCGTCAGGAAATCGAAAAGAAATTACATTTTTTTTTTTTTTTACTTTGTATTCCTTTTCCTTCCAAATTGCTTTTTAATTTATGCGAGAACACAGTTATGGAAGCGAGTGTATTTCCGAGACGCCTTGAAAATCGTACCTTGAAACGCTCCCGCCGTCTTCAAGGTGCGGGGCGTTTATTTATACTTCCTGCAATTGAGCCGAATGAAAATAGAAGTCCTTTAAGGGAGGGTATTACGTACTGTTGAATATTCAAGAGACCGTGCGTTTCTGCTCTGCAGAACGGTGTAGGAGGGATTTCAGATGGCCGGGCGCCGCAGCGTATCTCGCAAGACTATATGCAAGCGCTGCATTCGTGCAGTTGACCGAAATGGCCTTACTAAATCTCGCTCGAGTAAGCGCGCGAAATCCCCCTCATGATTCCACGCCGCTTTCAGACCGGCACAAACGCAATTTCCCTCGTTTGTTACTCGGCGTGGAAGAGCTCGCTCTTGAAATTTCATCAATTGTTACG
>QVNV01001164.1:0-26420 GCA_014825455.1 Pseudomyrmex pallidus | reverse complement strand
TTTTTTTTAACAAATAAGATATAATCTACTTCTCTTTAAAACAAACATTTTGCTCGTCGTCGCGAGAAAATTCTTTTTAATTCTCGTACGGGTGAAATTTTTTTGCCATGTTGTGTTGATGACAACGTAAATTTATGTAAATGGCAATGTAATGTATCTATAATATTTTTTTTACTAGAAAGTTGTCTCATTTTTTTCACGTAAAACCCACGCACGAATTTTAGAAAGATGTTCGAGTTTTTTCGGGAAATGTAACACACAGTTAACACGCATTTTACGTCGCGCTGGACAAAAAGATGTTATTTTACACGTTTTAATTCGTATATTTACGTTACTCTAATTTTCTTCTATCTCTCTGTTCTGTGTGCCTTCAGGAGTGGACGGACTATAACCTCCAGTGGAACGAGAGCGAGTACGGCGGAGTGAAGGACCTTCGAATTACGCCCAACAAAATTTGGAAACCGGATATCCTCATGTACAACAGGTAATCTGGCCTCGTTACATCTGCGTAGCGGTTCTCATTTTGTATTATTGACAAGCCAGTAGCTTTTTCGACTAACACACCATTTGTCAGAGATATATTTCAGCCAAGCGCATGCTTGAAAGGAGAGGGCGTCCAGAAAGTAATAGAATTTTTAATTAACACTAGACGCGGATGCGCGCAAAACGTCCGCGTGCTATGCTCGTAATCACGGTGTTAACAAAGTACGTCCGAAAAGAAGAAAAAAAAAGGCACATCGCGTAAAATATGCACGTAAATTGATTTTTCAACAACCGCGTGAGAAATTTCAAAACGATTCTGTTGCATTGTGTTGACGATTCGACGTACATCTGTTTTTTTTTCTCTTTTTTTTGCGTGGAAAGAAACATTTAAGTCGACAAAATACAATATTCTCTGTTGTGTGCGTGGAGAATAGAAGCGTAACGACCAAAGTTCGCGATTGTTTCACGTTACGTTACCAGAGCGTGTGGTACACACGATACAACAACCGCGAAACCAATGCAAGAGCGAAAATATCGACGAGGTTTGCATTACGCGAACCGTCAAATTCTCACCCGCTCGCGCGTAGTACGCGCGCGACGTAATCCGCCGTGATTTAACTACGATACAATTGCCACGCGTCGATGAAGATAAGCCGCCGGACTTCCGGTGGCTCGTATCGCGATTCCAGACTGTCAATATTTCATGCGTGACAATTTACGTCGCGCAAAGCATCAGAAAGCTACCGTGCGCGCAAACAGCAACTTATCGATTCGCAAATAACGCGCGAAAGGGATATAACACAAACTCGAAAAATTGCGCGAAAAACCTGTTTATCGACGAGCGCAATAAAACGTTGACGCGAATTATTATTATCCCGTACGCTGCATATATACGTCGCGAGTTAAATCTCTTTTCGTTACGTTAAAAACGCGAAAATAATAAAAAAGAAGACGGTTGCGCCTTGTAACTTGTGTCCGGGAGACATTCCACCTGTGCGCTTCTCGAGAGAGAGGAAAATTAAGATTTTTAAGAATGTTTTTTTTTCCAGAGAAAAGCTGCGACGGCTAAGAAATAGCGCGGCAGTGACGCCACTGCAGCAAAAGTTTTTTCATTAACTTTAAGTTCGCTACTCGCACGGAGATACTCTCCCTCCCGCTCCGTTCGGAGCGTAAATTATTTTCGATATATACTCTTTGTATAAAAAAAAAAAAAAAAAAAAAGAAAAAAAAATGAAAAATCAAAGGGTACGTAACTTTTATCCTAGTGTTGCTTCGCATCTTATATATATATTTGAAAAGTATTATATATATATATATATTTCTTTTTTATCAAAGTCCCTGAAGTGCATGCGTTTACTTGAATCCTAGTAACAATCGAGTATATACATATACATATATACATATATCTAATATCTATATATATACTTGTACTTGTGTATATTTTCATTTGTAAATATTGTATCCACGTAATATATTTATTAACCCCGATCGTAGAAAATCTCTCTCTTTATACATATATATATCGGACGGACTTGACTCGCTTCGTGCTGATGTGGTGGTGGTGGTCGCATTCGAGGGATATTGCGACCGTATAAATCGCGAGGATGTGATGAGAGGGCGCGCACGCGCGCCGGAGGTCACGAAGCGGGTCAAGCCGCGAGAACGCAATTTCAAACGCAGCTATTATATACGCAGATCTTAAAAGGCTAGAGTATTAACTTATTGCATAAGTGCCGACCATTTATCATTTTTTCGAAACACCAAAGTCGGTCACGTCGTTTCGTAAAAGCGGTCGAGAATATTATTTTAGTCAGATGGAAATTTGTGCGTTGCGAGACAAAGATCGTCAGATGATATAAGAAAAAAAACGTTACGTGATGGAAAAGAGAAACGCGGCGTTTAAATGGTTGTGTAATCAACTCGGAGCGAAGATCGACGCCGTGGCCGACTTGCATTTTCAGCCATTTTCTCTCTTATCATAGCCTCTAGAATAATTAGTCTTAGGTATTTATAGGTTTGCAATATATCTATAAAATTGGCGGGTCGTCGTACGTGAAAAATCATTCACGCTCGACGATCCGCAAAATTAATACGACTGCCGCTCGCTGCCAGCCGATTCGCGTGCTAAACGGCAACGTACGTGTCGATTGCATGTTCGGGCCACTTCATTGTGCCCATTCTAGCGCTCGCACTAGCGCATTGTGGGTGCTAATGCATAAGTCATAGGATTGCGATCGGATCGCCTGACGCAAAGCGATCAGACAGAACGGAATGCGATCTATCGCGAACTCTCCCGCGCGCGCGGGAAAGAGCTTTGATAATCATGAAACACCGATATATATTTTGAAATATCGGTTTTTTCTTCTTTTTTTTTTTTTACATTTATCACATTTTTATTGTGTATTGACTATGATCCCGTCGCGCCGAGAGAGATTGAAAAACGAAATGCCGAATAAAATTCGAGAGCGGTTTTAATTATAACGGCGACGAATGAAATAACAACGTTTTTTCTTTTTTTTCTTTTTTTTTATTTCGAGATTTGAACCAAATTCTTTCTGCTCCACCCATTCCTAGCGCGTTACACGCGCTCCGATTACTCCGCCGATCGGTGATTCGTGATTATTCGCCGTTCGATCAGGCGTAAATTAGATATTCCTCATGAACTGTAGCTCGGTGAGTAGCGCGTCGGATCATATTAACAATCAAATGTGATTAGGATCGCGATCCACATCCCACACATAGAATATATTGGAGGTGCAAGTACGAAACGGACGCGTATTAGAGCGCAGAAATTTTCTGTACGCACGAGTTCAGATTTTACAAGACTCGTGTTATGAATCGAGAACATCGTGAATTTCGATCTGGCGTAAAAAATCATATGTTTCGCGAACTCTTCCCGAATTATCGTCACGATAATTGAATATCGACGAGACGTTTAATGAAACAATTTATGACGAATTTAAGTGCGCGTTAAAAGAGCGTGTTTTGTTGCGACATTAAGTCGTAAAATAAACGCGATCATTCGACTTTCTGTTAAGAAGAGGGGGAAAAAGTAGTCTCAAGCACGCTGTGAGAACACGAACGTGGACGAGAGATATATGATTAGATAAGCAGAAGTCAAAAGTGCAGCGGGAAAGTGACGAGCGGTAAAGTGAAAGAGAGGGGTGGGCGAGGGTAGAAGAAGTAGTTGGGCGAACGCACACACAAGCTGCGAATCCGCCTCTGCGACCGCAACTAACAACTGGCCAAGTTAGCCGACCGACGAGAGAAGTTCCCTCCAACTGCGGACGCGGGTTGGTAAAGTGTGTGCGGGATCACTTCAATTAATTAAAGTCTCGTCTCGGAAAACTTTGCTTTTGTGGATATCACGGGAGCGTGCAATGACTATGGACCGCAGGGATAGTCGTGGCGGACGACTTCGTGATCGTGACGTTCGCGAGGGGACGTCGCAGACGCCGGAAATCAATTTTTCAAAAGAAAACCCATCGAAGATGGAATACTCGATGCGACTTTTTCATTCGTATGTAATATACAGTTTCTTTGCGAGTTTCTTACGTATATATGTTTTTTCTTCTTTTTTTTCGCCACGTAAAGCGCGCGCGTGAGAAACGTTGACGTACCTACGCGAGGGGATCTTCATCATGGCGGAGTGCAAATATTCTTTCGCCCCGAGGCGCATCCAGCGACAAATTGCCGTCCTAAATTACATCGTCGATTCTCCGATAAATATGTCGCGCGCCGTTAAATCATTTAACATATGTGCTCTTCCATTATCGAGCGGAAAAATTTATGGAAATATCGGGACACGAGAGAGGAGAGAGAAACGGCTTATCGAGGCAGCTGTGCAAAATCTACTTGACGTTTCTCGTAGTAACGCGCAAAATCCGCTGCTACACTGTTTCTGAAACAATCGCGCTTGGATTTTGTCCTCAAAACAACCGCCGGATCGGCGACGTTTGATTTACGCGCTCTCGCGAATCGACTTCGACATACGTGTCGTTTGAAGCTCCGCTGTCGCATCTGTCGACCGAATCGAAAATATCATCACGTTTCTCCACTGACGCGACAAACGCATTCTGATTTTAAAACTCTCGTTTTTTTGCGAAAACTATGTTATATATTTTTTCCAATTATTAAAAATAGATCATGTGTTTTAGAAGAGATAACGTATTGTCACGCGGAAAAGAAGGTTTGCTGGGACAGCAATAAGATCAGATTACTATATGGGGAGTAAAATAAATTTGCTAAGCTCATTGATTTGATTTTTAGAGAAAAATTATGATACGTTGTTTTTTTCACACGGAACAGAAGAAAGTGTTTGCTGTTATATGACCAGCAAGAAAAATGTGAGAAAATTGTTTTCCTGTTTACTGAATTTTGATCAACAAAACCCTTCGTTGATAAAATAAAAATTTCAGTAAACATTCATCAACAAAGATTTTTGTTGATCAAAATAAAAAAATTCAGTAAACAGGAAAACAATTTTCTCACATTTTTCTTGCCGGTCATATAACAGCAAACACTTTCTGTTCCGCGTGCAAGTGTATAGAAAACGTAACATAATTTTTCTCTAAAAATCGTATCATATAAAAATAATGGGCGAAGGTTCCGGGAGAACAAGGAGCTGCTTATCTCGCAGCACGTGTACATGTACGTATATATATATTATATATACGGAGCCCTCACGTTAGAATTTTGAAGACGTAGGTCCCAATCTTGTTAGAGAGAAGTTTGAGTGTAAATAAGATAACGAGGGTGGACCTTCATTTTGTAACGGGCTCCGGGGAACGGTTTACGCGTCCGGTCCCTTCGGAGGGAAAAGGCGCTTCCCGCGAAACCGTAAAGCGAATCTCCCGTATCTTGCCCGAAGGCGCTTTTTGGGCGTTACCCGTGGAATTTAAGCTGCCGTTAACCCCGCGAGGGTTCGAGCGGCTCGGTGTATCGGGGACGCGGCTCGTAAAATCCGTTTCGTCTGAAACACCTTTCCCTCCTCTTGCCCGTTCGCCTCGGCACATCAACGAGCTACTGCTGAAAAGTATATGAAGCGTCTGCGGTAATGTCTTTACATCGCGTTTCGTGGTTGAAACCCGCGTCCGCGAAATCCTCAATACTCTCGAAAAGATCGCGCGTCGTGCGGAATATGAGAATTCTCGGGGATAATTTTGTATTTTTTATAACATTTGATTTTTAAAATAAAAACGTCTGTAAAATCAAGCGCACAAATATGCGAGACAAAACGTGGATTACACATCGGATTATCGCATCTTGTTTAAATTCCCTCGGAACCGAACGGATTGTACCGTAAAAACTTCGGTGTACCTCACCGGAGTGGTTTATTTTTACGAAGATTTAGCGTGCTGTAATAAATTTTTACGTGCGCCTCGAATGGGGCTGATCTCTTTTCCGTCGGAAATCTCGACGTTTTCTTACGAGTCGGATATCCGTAGTTTCCGCGACGTTGCGCGAAATGGGAAAACCCGAGGAAACGCGTCCGATCGCGTTGACGCGTTTCAATGCAAATTTGACAATGAGATGTATCTCGGACGAGCATAAAGAGAAGAGTCGCGCGATACGGTTGTCCGTTCGAGCTGTGCGCACATATGCGCGCAGCATATCACGTCGCGAACCGTCGCCAGTAGGAAACACGAGTCGCGCTTTCGGAATTCGATCGAGCCTTCGGGGAAATATATATATATATATATAGTCGTGAAATCTACGTGATCCCGCGGATGATCCAATCGGGGTCGAGTCCTACTCTCTCTCTCTCGCGTTTACATAAGCATATACATTTTATAACAATCTTCCACATGTGCTCTTTCCGACGAATTGGGAAACGTCCTTGATCCCCCTACGATTTCGCGGCCAGATCGGAGAGAGACACTACTCAAATCTGCATACTTGATCCCGGGTTATTTAATCGAATCGCGCGCGCTCACGAACGAACGCGATTCCATTCGGCCGCGCCACCCCTCCGGGGGATACGAGAATACATAGTTGGCGTACACCACTATTTCCCCGGAACTACACATACAAATATGAGAACTCGTAATCATTCCACGTTATTTACCTACCTTGAATGGAGAATGTGTTTAATTTCCACGGAGAGAGAGAGAGAAACTACGCGCGCGCGACTTCGAAATTTCTCTTTTCTTCCCGTTTTATCCGCCCGTTAACTTCCAATCGAGTTTGAGAGAGCGCACGGTCTCTCGAAAGGAATAATCAAGGTATAACAACGCAAACACACGCCAGATCGAACTTCTCTTGCTCTTCGAGTCAAATTTAAGTTCGAAAATAAATATTATGGAACGCGCGTCTGTGCCAAGTCTGCGAGCGCGGACAATTCGTGCACTTTGTTCCGTTCTTTTACGGAATGAAAGCAAATCAAGATTTTTACTGTGCTAACAATACACGAGATCGCATTCCATTCTTGAGTCTTGACTTGCGCTGCGTGTTGAATGGCGGCATTAATACACAACATTAATTAACGCGCCGATGTGCGTGTGCACGCAGAGAATCGTCCGTCTCGCCGGCGATTTCATAAATCACGCGAGTCATTTCGCAAAAGTCTCCGCAGTCGCGAATACGGTGCTTGCAGCGAGCGGCGGTCGTAATTATGTGAATAATTAATTGAGACAAAGAGACGTCAGGCTACTCCGTTACTGCGGGCCACCGGCGCATGACCAGGCTCGGTATCTGCATCCTACCATTCGCACGCGTCAAATCACCGGCGTGAACTTTAGAGTATGCGTTCTGGACACAATAAGGTCCCCGAGTCACGAGAAAATGGGAGAGGAAAGGAAAACTTTTTTTTCTTCATCTCTCTCGTCGTTTTCGAGACCTCACCCCTCTACACTCGCTCGTTCTCTCGCGAAACGTAGTTGGCTGCTACCACTTTGTAGCTGCTACTTTGTCCGGAGGACGTTGCACAAATCGCGCGCGTGTGCACACAACGCGAGAGAAGAAATATAATCTATTTTGTAGAGCCGCGAGTTCTTTTCTTCGCGCGCGGTGCGGACAGTCGGGAGAAATTGAAGAACATTAATCTGGAGCGCGTTGATATAGCAGCGTATTCTCGCAAATAAGAAACATGCTTTGACAAAATCTCCGCGTCAACTTTTCTATAATAGTAAATTTTCCGTTTTTCGGGAAACTTTTCTTTCTCCGATGGGCGTGTCAGCCGAAAAAAAATTCCGGCAGATTGAGCGAGAGCTCGATTTATGAATCCGTCGCTTTGCAATCGCGCCGCGCCGTTATTATTTATCGGTCTCCTCCCGCGTCGGTTGAGCTAATCGGAGAAGTCGGAAATCAGTGTTGTTTGCAATATACATTTCGCAAGCGGCTCACTGCGAGCCACCTAGTTTCGCAAACGAGAATTAGGGTAACACTGCGCTCCCGCTCTGATTTGGCGCGCCCGTTAACTTTCCGACAGTTCGCCCGACATTTATGACGTATACGGAGTTTGAGAGCCGGGCCACTTTGTCACGTCATCGCGCTGCTATTTTGCTCACGGGAGCGACCCGGATAGAAGAGAGAAGGCGTCGTGTGTGCACGTCGCAAAGACGTGAGCGTAAAATTCGCGACAGCGCGCGACTTCACATCGATTTTTCCCGACGTCTCTCTTTTTTAACAGTCGCGAGGTAACGCAACGCGCTCGTTTTTTTCGTCATTGTCACAGCAGCGGTCGAGTGAGACTTTGTCGAGACTCGAAAAGAAAAAAAAAGAGAAAAACGGGAGTTTGATCTCTTCATCCTCCAGTCTTTTAATAAGTCGTTTGATCGATCGTCCATTGCGCACGCATCGCGTCGGTTGACACGCCCAGACAGTGTATATACACGCCGATATGTAGTACACGAGAGAGAAAGCGAGTGCAAATAATAATTCAAGATCGCAGCCGTCAATTGACAGATGGCAAACAAATGGCGCACAAAAAAAAAAATAAATAAATAAATATAGCACGAGACGACGCGAGTTTTACGTGGCGTTTTATTCGGCTGTACACGTGACTCGGGACTCTTATGTGGGTGTAGCGTAGCGAAAGAGTCGGAAGGAAGCAGGTCTTGCGGCAGGGTCGGTGAAACCCCAACCGTCCTAGGCACACAATAAGAGAAAAAAGAACGTTTAGAGACCGTCGCGGTAAAAAAAAAAAAAAAAGAGACGAGTAAACTTTTCGCTCGCGAGAAAAAAAAAGAATCCCCGGGTTTAAACTCGAATTCAATCGTCGACCGAGGACCAGAGCGACGACGACCGAGGACGGTTAAATCGATCAGTCCGACGTGTAAACCGTGAAACACAAACGACGGAGGACGGAGACGTCGTCGGCCGATCAATCCGAGCCTCGAGGGCGCAACCCCGAATTTCCACGCTTGACATTTCAATCTCCGATGCGGCCGAAGGTGCTCCGGGCGGATACGCGGCTCGTTGGTCGTGTTGCATGTGCAACGGTTTATGATAACGATCGAAGTCTAACGAGATTAGGCGAACAGCGCTTTACGATCTTCTTCATCACGCGACGACGACGACGACGCGAGGGGCTGTCACTTGCCGTGTCTGCCGTTTGCCGCTTATATGCCGCCTAAATAATCTTGATTTAATTTTTCCTCTCTTCTTTTTGTTCGGCTTTTTTTCTCGCACGCAAGGGGATGTTATCTCGCACCCGAGAACAATCTTTCTCGCACGGACTATGAAAAAAGCTCCATGTAACGCTCTCTCTCTCTAACGTGCACTTGTTGCAACCATGCGTGTGTTCCACTGTAGTTGAGAGTAATTTACAGGTGGATAAATTAGAAAAAAAAAAAAGCCCCGTGCCAAAGATAAGTGATTGCACACAACCCGTGCATTTCGATCGTCTCTCATCTTACAACGAAAAACGCTCTTCTTCGAAATACTAGAGATAATAATTTAATAACAAATTCACGTAAGGGAGATAAAATAATTAATTACTTCGGGATTAATTACTTCGAGAGAGAATCAAAATAAATTAAACCGCGCACAAAAATATATTCGCGATTAATTAATTTAATCTCGAGTGCATCCCGGTGCATTGGATTTATCGATAATTGAAGTTATTGTAATTATCGATAATTGAAATTTATATTGTTTATTTTAAAAAAAAACTGTCGAAAAACCGAATTTTCTCTCGAGCGTCGATCGATCGAGTATCCCGTTTCGCGCGAATCGATCTGTTCTCGAATCGATTCCATGGTCCTGCGAGCTACTCATATACAGGAGCGATCGTAAGTATCGCCCGCGGGCACACGATCGCTCATCGGTAAGACCGCATCATCATCGCGCAGAAACGGAAAACGGTCGGTCGGGGTCGATCGCGTGCTATGTCCTCTTCTTTTTCAAGTTCCAAGTTAAAACATTGTAAATTCTTGTCACCTACGCGACATGTGGTTACGTGCGGATGTGTGAGAATAACGTCAGTCTTCATAATCGAAAATCGCGAAGAAAAAACGTCGGGAAAATTCTGTTCTCGCGTCGCGCGAATAATCAATATTTCGAAAATTCGCAACGCGCGGCGCCTGCGTGTTGCGAATGTATCACGGTGTGTTGTTGCAGCCACAGAACGGACGAGATGGGATTTTACATACACATACTCGCGTATCGTTTATATCGATCCATAATATTTTTATATTCCTGTTGACCCGATCTCACGTAATATTTTCACCTTTACGCGGTATTTACGCGGCGCACGCATCAGCGGGCTATATGTAACGATACTCGCAACAGTGGGCATATCGAAATCTATAATTAACATTGCGGAATTTTCTTTCTTCCTTTTAGATCGGGATGTGAGAGAAAGGATGTTCGCATATATCTTGTCAGACATTTTTGCGAAACAACATAACGCGTTTACTTTCCGCGCGTTTTACACGTTTCGTGCGTTTATCTCGTTCGTATTTAATGAAGCACCTCGATGCCGCGCTTTGTGCCGTTTCTCGGAAAAAAAAAACGTTTATGGAAACGTTACCGTTTCTCACCGCGCGGCGGAAACTTACGCGAGTTTCCTCGCTCGACTTTAAATCGCGTCGTGCGGAGTCTTTTTAAAAGATAACCGAGTTGCATACCAAAGCAGCTAGCGCGCGCGCGCGCGCGCGTAAGAAAGTTCTTAATTGCCCCCTGGTAATAATTGTCCCACTTTTTCCGCGAGCGAGCGATCTCGTTCATCGCGCGGATTGCCCGCGCACGTTAAACGAGCTTTAAGTGCCCATCTCGTCGATATTGTTTAAGATACACACAGAGCGCGTGGGTATGTACAATATGGGGGAGAGGGCGGAACGGTCGTTACCGTCGCGAAAACAAAAGAAGGGTGGCCGCCTACCATCCGGAGCGCGCGACTTACTTGTTGCTCTCTCGCTCGCCTCTCATGAATATCGCGACGAGAGAGGGACGCGCGAGCTCCGGACGGAAGAGAAAAGCAGACGAGAGAGATGGGGGGGGGGGAAAGAGGGGGTCAGCGCGATTCTCGAGAACAGAATTTATCCGAAAGCTCCGACAATAGGCACCGCAGCGGGATCCGCCTTTGTTCGACGTGGAACAATCGACGAAAACGCCCCTCGGAATTCAGAAACGCGACAGCGCGTGGACTTTGATGCACACGCCGCGCCGTAAATCGGCGGAGGGATGGAGGAGCTCGGCAAAGCGAGGAAGAGGAAGCGAGAACGGCTCGATAAACATTGTCCTTTAATCCCACCGGGACGTGTTTCATCATCGAAACTCGCCGCCGAATGTCCGCTACTCCGGTGTCTCGCTGTTTTGGATTGTCACTTTATTTACTTGCTTGTCGCATTTCTGATTATTGATGCCGATGAACAAATCGCGTCCAGAAAGCGTTTCAGATGTCAATCGTTTCCGTGATTGTTGATTCCGCGTCGCGGTAATTGTTCTATTTTTTTTGTTACACGCGGAAGAATTTATATGTCGTGGAATTTAATGTTGAAGTTTTCCGCTGCTGTTTCCACAGCTCGCCGCCAACCGGAAGCGACGAAGGCTTAAAACCGCGTTTCACACGACGACGACGACGACGGCAGTTCGTGGCGCGCGCGTGCAACTTTCTTGCATTCTTAACCGCGATATGAGCCAGCAAGTACTTAGCGTCGAACAATCGTTAGGCATTCAGGTACTTGGTCTCTCTTCGAGCAGAAACTTTTGCCGTGTCGCGGGCGGGGGGTTGAAAGGTATTAACGAAAACTCGAAAGTTCGCGGCAAGTTTATGACGACGCGGTATCGAGTGCAATGTGATGTTAAGCTAAATTGTAACTTCCATTACACTGGATTACGTCAAGTCGGGGAGTGTCGCAACTTCCTTTGCCACTACTTAGAACAAGTATTACTTATCAATGATAAAATGGAAGCGTGGTCTATTACTTGTCTCGGAATATTTCGTTAAATTTATGTCCTCGGGAAATAAAGTCGGTTTTTTTCTTCTTTTTTTTTCTTTTTTAGAGTTTAAAAGACTTTTATTGTCAATGTTTGAAAAGAATTGTGGTGTCAAAACTACCGTTAAATAATTAGTTGGTTAACTGACCCGTGATCAGACACGCGCCACCGAATGAATTCATTGAAGAAAATGATTGCAACAAAATATATTTGCATGTATAAAGTTGATCGGTCCAGACAGTTATCTTCCAATTCAACATCACATTATTTTAATAGACAATTTCCACGATCCGCCGCAATCGCTTAATCTCGCCGGTCAAAGATCGTCATTATCCTACATATACTAATGCGTCTCGTGATCATTAATTAACCCCTTACGATTCGGTCATTAAATTCCGCGCGTAGTTATGGCGGACTCTATTAACCGGGTCGCCGATAATGTGTAGGGGAGCCACGTGCGCGGCTTCTCACGCTCATGTTGTAAATCGCCGCGGCCGCACGATATTTTCTCCCACAGCTAATTAACACGCATCCGCACGATAACAGATTGTCGAAATAACGGTCCGCAAAACGCATATATGTTCTTGTCTGATGTATCATATACATGCGCGCTGCACATATATATATACGCGCGTACTTTTACGCTCAAAAAGCCCCGGGAGGGAAGAGGAACAAATGCGATGCAACGAGAATAACGAAGTTTCTATGAAAGAGAGCACACAACGATCGACAAAATCCAATGCCCGAGCACTCGGGGTGGGAGGGAGGGAGGGAGGGAGGTAGGATTCAACAGTGGTTTCGTTCTCGTCGTGCACGAGCGAGATTAATTAACCGGACACACACTTTTTGGGGAGGGAGGGGTAAAGCAGCCGTTTCTCTCGTTAGTCTTCATTAGCCACGCAACAACGACGACGACAATACCGCGCCGATCCCCGACGCGCCGACGTCGAAATAAACGCGCATTAGCGGGGAAACGCCATTTGACCGCGATTTTTTTTGGTTTTCGGATTGATCGATTTTACGAGGCCTACTTTCTCTCTGCGAGTCTAGTTTCGGATTGAAGTATCGCGCGCGCGTTAATCGACGACGAAAATAAGAGAAACGTCGCTCCGGGCCGATCCTAGGCGATTGATCTGAACCGAAAAAAAACAAAAAACGACGCGCACATTTAATATCGCGCTCGCGGAAATAAACGGACGAGCAGCGGCAAGATCACGTACGAAGATGCGCGATAACGATTAATAAAAACGGTGCTTGTGAAAATTCAATTCTTCGCTCGAATTAATTAACTCCCGTTCTCCGATAACGTTATTGAAGCGCGCCCTTCCTCTTTCTTCCCCCGTCCCCTCGCCGTACTCTTTCCAGCGTCTGCTTTATCCTTTTCGTTCTTCGTTCCGCGATAACGTGTAAAAAGCGGGCAGAGGATGCAAGAGGAGTCTTTAACGATACGGCGGTATCGATTTTCGATTGGCGAGAAAGACATCTTCAAAAACCTTCGACAACGGCGCCCGTTGACTCTGCTCGGTACATCGTCGTGTGGCGCAACTCCGGGGGGAGGGAAAACATTAACATCGATATCGGCGACATTCGGCTTTCGCGGGCGTGCGGCATCAGCTTCTTTGTCGGGTTGTCTCACAAGTCGTCCCGATATCGGAGCTCGCTTTCATTCGAGATACGTGCGTTATGCGGCGATGATAAAAGAACATATCCATACATACCCTTCTCCTCATTTTTATCCCTTCTCCGCGCTTCTCACATCGGCGCGGCGCGCATTCGGAAACTTACTGCTCTTTAAGCCGCTTTGCTAGATAAATATGTCACAAAAATTTCCTCTCTCCGATTACCCGCGCGCGAATATCCCGCCTTTATCCTTTAACGCCGTTTAAGTGGTCGCTTCAAATTATTCTTGAGGGATTAACACGAATGGCGCAAGCGACGCTCGCGCGCGGAAACCTCTTTCTCTTTCCACTTCCCCCCTCCCGCCTCTTCATCCTTTCCGTTCCCCTTCCCCCAGTCCCGGGGACTTGAAGAGGTTCCCCTCTCGTAAAAGCGACCCTAAGCGGTTTGCATTTTCATGAATAACATTCGTGCGAGCATCTCCCGCTTTTCTGGCGTTCTTCCTCACCCCTTGATTCTCGTTTTTGTTGCTCATTTAAACCGTCGTCCCGGTGAAAAGAGCGAATCTTATACGATTTTCCAGATGAATGATACGAGAGACAAGTGCGTCGGCGCGAAGCGACAGAAATCAGTAGCGTTTTTTTTTTCTTTTTTTTTTCTAACTATTCAATTTCAAAGTCGCGTTTAATTATCTCTTGTAAGAGATGATTGTTACGTTTGATGAATACCGTGCGATGCGCTTTGAAGCGTCTCATCTTTCTATCTAAAGCCACGATGAGCTTTCAGTTTCTCGATCCCGCTATCAATCTGTCGGTTTTATCCTTCTTGCGAGATCTTGCCGAACAAGAACCGACGATGATCCGTCACGCCGTCGTTTTAGAAAGACCGCGCGACAAAAACCGCGTTTAAAACGATAACCAAAACCGACGATTACGGACGAGGATAATTAATGAAAGTGTATAATATGAAACGTTAGTGCGGATGAGGGTTTCGACGGGACATACCAAACAAACGTGGTGGTCGGTAATAACGGCAGTTGCTTGTACGTCCCACCGGGCATCTTCAAGAGCACATGCAAGATAGACATCACTTGGTTCCCCTTTGACGATCAACACTGTGACATGAAGTTCGGATCCTGGACCTACGACGGCAACCAGGTACACTGCTGTACCACGTACACACCGACACACGCTCAGTACACACCGAGAGCACCAAAAAAAAAAAAAAAGATTATTATCGATCCCTACCTCCGAATGAGCTATACGCGCTTTTTATTCGGGCGAACCAGGAAGCGGAGGGTGAAAAGGGGGCGAGGGACCGCGAAATGTGGCTGTGCTAAGTGCGACCGATGTAACCGCGCGGCGCGCGAGACACAGGAGGAATCGATTATTTTCGTGATTTTTTTTTCGTCGGACAATATGTTCAACCGGAAAATTTTTGTTTTATAGACCGAGCCATAAACGACGCTAATGTACGATAAAAAAAAAAACGTTTGAAAATTCTTTTCCTCATTTTATCGGTTGCAGATTTTTCGAATAGCTTTTGAATATAACGAGTTAATTTGCAGTTTCGGTGTCGTATTATTGAGAGCGGAAAACATTTATTATTTTTAGGTTATGCAGCGAGATAATTTTCACACACGACGCAGTGTTATATCAGTAATTTGCAAATTATTATATACGCGCGCGCACATTTGTACTTTTACAATCCAATGTTTTTACCACGACTATAATATTCTGTCACAATTTTCTCTCGCGCGCGCTCAAATTTATGAAATCCGCAACATAATTTTTTAATTAAAGCTCGTTACATATCTCGCATATAGATATTTTTTAAAATAATTTCTCTAACGACGCCTATTTAACAATTAAAAAAAAAAAAAAAAAAAAAAAAAACGTGCCTCGATTACGACTCCGGCCCCGGCTTAATTATCGCCCAATTGCCAATTAGGGAAGGTGCGCCCCTCGTGCACTCGTTCTAACAAGCTCCACTTTCCCGAATTTTCACGCGGAAAACCGCCGATGATTATCCCTCCCCTCGATTCGGCCTCTCCGCGAAAAAGAAAGAAAAAAGTCAAAGATCTCTCTCGCCCGCGCTTAAATCGACGTCGCAAATGAAGCCACTTTCGGTGTCCGTTCGCCATCAGGGACCCGCTTCCCCCATTTCTCCGTCCTCAGACCGAGACCAGAAAAAAAAAAAATCCCCATCCCGCGCCCGTGTTTGACGGGCATCTCTATCTATCTATCTCTCTCTCTCTCTCTTTCTCTCACGGCTTCTTCTGTCCGACACAACACTCACAAGTGCAACGTACAATAGCGATGCTCCATAGATAGCCGTTCTCACGCTTCGTAGCTTCAGCTCGGATCTATATACATTTATACATAGGCATATATATATATATATTTATAATATATAGCATTACATGTGTTACACACGTACGATACACGTACCACACGCACCGACGTATGTGTGAGCTAGATCGAGCGTCGCGGAAAAAAAAAAAAAAAAAAAGATGGGAAGGTGTCAGGATTATTAACCAGCACTCCGGAAGAAGATCCTCGCAATTATCATCGTCCGTCGTGATTCCACGTTTGTTCGCTCTGTTTGTAGCTCTGACCTTTCCTTCCTACCACGAGAGATTTGCGAAATTAGGCTCGTGTTTCCGGAATGTTTTACTCTCGCGTCTCGCGAGAGGAAAACAAAATTTTCCGTCACGTGAGATCTCCCTGGATTTTTGTTCTCTGTTCTCGCGTAATATCAATTTTGAACGTTTCGTCGAGCGAATTAGATTGGGAAGCTTTGCGCGTTGGAAGTTAGGCAACAGCAGCGCACACGCTGTTCCGTAAATTGTACAATGTTGTCGGAAATCGATTACCGCGCGGAAATATGCTGATAGCCGAAATCGTCGAATTCGATTTTGTCCTGTTCAATTATTTCGAAATTGCGGGTAACTTGAGGTGATCGCCATTAATGGAGACGATCTCCATGCGCCATTACCGAAAACCTATTTCCATGTGGCGAACAGGTGACGGTAATTGTTTCTATAATGTCCGGAAGGCTCGTTGTGTCCGTGTCGACACTCCGTTCGATCGCATCGGTTCATTTTGTTACATCTTTCCTTGTTTCGCGCGAACTGCGTTTAATACGTCGCGTTTTTCTTACCTTTTGATTACGTTTTAAATTCCGTTTTAAAAAGTACTTGCGTTGCGACGAATTGCAACGCATTAACGCCATGTTTTCGCAACATAAAGGGAATCATAAAACAAAGATAATTCATCGCACGCATATAACCCAACCGCGGAGGAGGAAGTAGTTTATCATATGGATCGTTGGGATTTTGCGCAACTTAAGTGCAATTTTAATAATACGCGGGCTTTAACGGGCGCAATTTAACGGTTCAACTCCATTTGATTATGATCAAATAGCGGCAACCGCGGTTAATGGAACGATCCTTCTCTCTCTCTCTCCCGCTCTCGCAGATTGTGTCGTTGATATTTCAACGTATGTATATGGGCGTTGTTGTCAACAAAACGTCAAACGGTACGCGCCATTGTTTTCTCTGAGAGTCAGCAATTTGCGAGATGTACTTTTACAAATCTCGCGTTACACGCTAATTACCCTTAATTGTCTTTTTCATGATGTTCTTCCCACAATAATTACGACATTTGCACTTAAACGTTTTCCTCCCCTCCCTCTCCGTCTCCTCCATGGAAAATTACATCTCGCAGCGTGAAGGAGACGTTCCTCTTTGTCACAACTTAATGACTCTCGCGCGCGCTCTCACAAGTTCTTCCATTAATTATCAAATTATCAATTAAGATTCTGCGCAATTTTGAATATGAGTTTTCCGGGAACTATCGCGCGTAATTTCGACTGCGCTTTAACTGATTTTTTTTTCTTTTTTTTTTTTTTTTTTTTTTGCATATCGAAATATCGAGAATTTACATATTGCGCACGTAACGCGCCGGCAACGCGCGCTTCGCGGAACCACAACTCGCGCGAGTTCTCTTCGGCTAAGAGCTAAACGTGTAACACACATCGACGTAGGAGTAAATCTCTCACTCTTAATTGTGAGCGATAAATTTTGTCTTTCCGACACACGCGGCAACCAGTATATTCCCCCGTCGTGACGCGCGCGCCCAGATATTAAGCGCGCGTACGCGCCCAAAACTCGCGCGCTACGTCGAGTTTGCCAAGCTCGTTCCCCGAGCGCGCAGTTTGCGGGGCCGCGCTCGTATATAAACGCCGCCAAATGTTAAATTCATTTTACTTACGACCCGAGCCTCGACACTTCGCCGCGCGTCCGTGACAGCTTTCGCTCAGACCCCCCCGGAGATTCGAGAAGAGAATCTCCGATTCTCTCTGTCCAAGTGCGAAGCACACGCAAGTTTCGTTGATTAATTTCTTTGACGTAATAAACGCGAAATTCGACCGAGAAGAGATAGAAACAAAAATCAATCTCACGTGTCTCGCAATATGTGGGCATTTTTTTGTGCAAAAGCGGTTTTTTTTTTTTTTGTTTGTTTTTGACGACGTTTGTCATTTCCGACGAGTTCGCGCGATCTCACGTCGCGATTGAATCGACTCCTAATTCGAAACGGCTCATCGCAACGCGTAAAGTGAATCACGTCACGCAATTCGCAATGCCGATCCATAAAAAACAAAAACTGCGAAAACGACAAACAAGTGATTTTCCGTGCTGTGACACCGCGCCCGTAAAACAGTACATCGCAACCCTCCCCCCTTCCCGTAAAGCTCTGGCAAATGTCCAATAACGGACGAATAACGCACTTATCGCGTCGAAATATGAACAAGTGTCAGATACAAAATTTTTAACGAATCACCATCACCAGAACTCCATCGTCGGCTCGGCTATTACTAGCGACATTATTAGTTGGCGCATTTTTCATCGGGATCGCGATCGATCAAAAGTCAAAGCGAATCAATCAGCGGATGATTTATCACGCGCGTAGTTTTCATTAATTTCTTTTTTTTTTTTATTTACACGACAACAAAATATATTTTCGCAAAATACTGAAAACTTTGGAATCGCCGCGTAAAATCAACAGAAATTTTAGCGTGTGTTTGTTGTATTTTTTTATTTCTCTATCTCTCTATTTTATTTCTCTCTCTCTCTCTATTTCTTCGGTCTCATCTCGGTGCGCGTGCGCGCGCGTGTTCGTTATTGACTTTAATATAATAATATCAGAATCATTAAGCGCGCACGTGGCGGCTTCATCGCACGCTTTGATGATAAATAAGGTGGTGGCTGCTTTAGCATTCTCATAAATTGCGCGTCGAACTATTTCCTCGCTTGTCACTGCCGATAAATTTATAAACACTCCCGTCATTCTTCTTTGTTCTTCTCCGCGCTTTAATACGGCTAACGTCGATAAGACTAAAAAACTGGCATTGCTTTTCAGCAGGGACGCGCTCCGGCTATCTTCCGAGCAATAAATAATCTCTCTCTAATACTTCTCTCCCTCCCTCTCCCCTTCTTCTTTTTATCCGCGCAAACGCGCGGTCTCATCGATTTCCAGTTCCGAAAGCAATAAATCCGATCATTATTTGTCTAAAGCACGTTTCTCATTGTCATTTTGCGTAACACATCTCGTTCATCCATCGGTTTTTAATCGAGAAAAATATTTCGCGCGGTATTTTCTCCCGCGAAGAAGATACTTGACTTTGTTTTCTTATTTAACACGATACGCGCGCGCGTTTTTCTCTTCTTACGAAAGCGATCGAACGTTAGTTCGCGCCCCTCATCTAGCGCCCCGTAAATATGTGTGTTTAGTTGTTCGATATATAAATTTTGAAAAAACGCGTAACAAATAAAAATCATTCGTCACAGAGACGACACGAGCGCGTTTCTCTCTCCCGTAAAAATAAATCGATCGATGCTCGTCGCGTGGTGTCGGTTCGTCGAACTCTTCCTCGCATAGTCAAAGTCGCGGAGACGACGAGCTCGATAATAATGGAATCTTAATGAGGGATCAATGTCTTTCGTATCTCTCACCGTTGATCGGCGCCGGCCGAACTCTCGAGTATTATTAGCAGCGTTCTCATAAAACGTTCACGGGAACGATTTTCCGACCGACACGGTCGCCTTTAATGTAACGAGGACATCGTCGTCATCGTCGTTTTGCGCGCGCCAGATATCTGTTCCGCTGCCGCCCGAATCGATCACTCAAGTATTATTATGCGGTCCTTTAAATCTTTGAAACTGTTTCGAACAAAAGCGTATATTTTCCGGCAGCCGCCGCTTTGCGCGTCTAAAGCTTTTTCATCCATTAAAATCGCCGGTAGATAAAGCGGAGAGGCTCTCTTTCTCTCTCTTTTTTTTTTTTTTTTTAATTACATTCGCGATTAAGTTCGGTCCATTTTTTTTCACACGTTTTCAGCTTTGCTGCGGATTTGCCGCGCGCACCCTTTCTCTGTATCGCCGCGATTTCGCTTTATTTGTTTCAATCGTACCATACATACGCACGCACATTGCTCATTATTCTGACCTTACCCACACAATGCGAAATTAATCTCCTTATCTCGCAATTGTCTTCTCCATTCGGAATCGGATCCGAACAGCTTGCGACGGAGGAATTAAAACGAGGAATCACGAGTCGCGCTTGTCAGAGCTCGCGCATAAAAATTTGCTTTGCTTCGACAAACAAATTTATTTATCGGACCCGCACCGAAGCGAGGATTTAATGGACGGGCGTGGTACTTGGTACCGCAGACATGGAAACATTTTTACGAGGCCGGCATAAAAATTTTATCGCTTCCGACGAGGTGAAACTCGTATCACTCGTCGTTCGTGATATTTTATTTTATTTTTTTGTTTCACGCAGAGTTTTGCACTTTTTTTTTATATACCGATTTAATGAATTCTTTCCTTTCCTGTGCGACAATTTTTTTTTTATTTTTCATTTGAGACTCGTCGAGTCAATTCAAACTTTTTACGGAGTGCTGGGAGCTGCTACACACACTCAAGTGTGAGTGACAATCGACAAACGAAACCGAGATTTTGTTTTTTATCCACGTCATGAGCGCAATCTGGGCACACTAATTGGTTTAATAGCTATGTTGAATTTTATATATATATATAAAATGGTGTCGGCATTTATATATATATATTTAACCTTCCTACGTAGAGGAGGGCGCTATGATGGGCTGATATCGCTTGCCGGTGTTATACTCTGCTTTCACGGGCTTTTTCTTCGAAGTATCGAGCGAGAGCTTTCGCTAACACATATATATATATATATATATATATATTTACATATATATATACAAAACATACATATGTATACGATGACGGGTTGCGGAAATAAAGAAACAAGAGGGAGAAAAAGGGTGAAAGAACGAAGGAAATAACAGATATAAGTGAAAAGGGACAACGGTGGTGATTTTTCGCGGTTATATACAACCCCCGCGCGTTCCCTTTCCCCGCGCGAAGTAAAGAAAAGAGACTGCAAACGTAGGTGTAGGACGAATCACGCGATACACACAACCGACCCAAAAACTTATACTGATACATGATGTCTCACACACATATACATCGACCAGTCAAAGCAGAGGGACCACGTGATTATGTCTGAGCTGGGAATTGTAATTTTGCATGGAGCACACGTCTGCGTCGTTCTACTATCGACTCCGCCACCGATTATCCCTCACGCCGATCCTCCCGTTCTTTTTTTTTTCTTTTTTCTTTTTGAAGAGTTTCATCCCTACGCGCTCTTCTCGCGAATCCTCCTCGACCTTTTTACCAGCCAATCCTCTCATTTTCTCTCGTTTTTCCGCCGTTTTTTTTTTTTTATTTTATTTCCGTTACAATCGCGCGCTTGTACATAACGCTTTGTATCAACTCTCTCGATCTCTCTCCCTCTCTCTATCTATCCCTCTCTGATTATCTCTTTCTACTCTTACTGCTTCGATAATTTCTCGTGCATGCCACGGCGATCTCTCTATGCTGCGCATGATGTGCATATATAACTTGTGACGACGATAACTCGTAGCTGGAGGAAGGTGAGCCTGTTGTGCACTTCGCGTACACAACACGTATATCTCGTCGGGATTAGTTCGATTCGAAGCCGGATAGAGTATTATTCAGTAGTTTGTTGATGACGGGGCGTTATATTGAAGGAATATTTGCGAGAGTTTCTCTCTGTCGAGAGAAACACGGGACGTGCTTCTCAAACACACGTTTTGAAAAGCGTAGATTCTGATTTTTTTTTGTTTTTTTTTTCACATCCGTTAAATAACATCAAAGGAGAAAATTTTTTTATTTACAATATTTTGCAATTATTGCCATCTTTATCAATTTTTCTACATGTTCATTTTTTACGTGAAAGAAGCAGCAACGCTTCTTTTTTGTACCGCGAGGATAAATCAACGTCCGACCGCATATCGACTTGTATCACTTCCGCTCGATCGAACGCGCGATATATCGATCGATCAGTCAAATTATCGGTATCCAATTGTGGGGGTGCGAGCGGTCGAGCGAGAGGGTGCGAAATCTGCCAAGAGCTCTGACAGATCTAGTCGCGGCGTTGTACGGCATTATACGTGCGTGCAAGAAATTCGGATTAAGTAACTCAAACGAACGGGCGCCCAAAGTCTTGGATGTAAACTCTCTCGCGGAAATCTTCGTAATTTGTAGAAAATTCTCTGGATAATGCGCGCGCGAAATCTTGCGGTAATTATCGATTTAAGTGGCGCGCCGATTCGGTCGCGATCAAAAGAGTCACACGTCGGATCGGGAAAAAAAAAAAAAACGATCGCGAGGGAGAAGAAATTAATGCCGCGCTCTTACTTGTGCCGATGGCGGATTATGAAAGTGCTCGCGCGTAATCCGCGATTACGCACCGTGAGCCTACCACTTTACGTAATCGCGCCAGCAGCAGCAGCAGCGGCGGCGGCGGCAGCAGCCAAGGATCACTTTCCTCTCGAGTCGATTTATCCGAGACGAGAAAGAATAAAAAGGAAGAAAGGGAGAAAGAGAGAGAGAGAGAGAGAAAGACACACCTCGCTCACTCGACGGAATAACCGACGACGATGCTCCCGTTCCATGCAATTTTCCGGTCGCTTCGTCATCGCCGGGCGCTTCCGGCCATTTCGTTTATGAACAATTTGCGAGGATTTCGTCTTTCTCTCTCTTATCTCTCTATCTCTTTTTCTCTCTCCTTTTTCACTTTCTCTTTCTACAATCCATCTTCTCTCCTCTCGCTCCTTTTTTTTTATTTCTCAACTTTTCGAAGCTGTTCCTTCTCCGGTGGTTCGCCCGACGCGAACACGCGCGTCCTGTCGCACCGCCCGGGGATCCACGTCATTTGCAATCTGTCGTTCCGCTGATCCGCCAGTGAAGTCCAGACCGAACTTCCCTCTCTCTCTTTCTCTCTCTCTTTTTCTCTCTCCTCTCTCCTCTCTCCTCTCTCCGTGGAGTCGGTAGCTGAGTGACGTCTCCATGCCAGCGACAGGCGAGTCCCCATTCTTGAGATTCTCCATTCTGATCGCGCTTCGATCCCGACACCCACCAAGGGCTAATTCTTAATCGATCCTGCGAATGCCGAACGCCCTCAAATGACTTGATTCGTCTCGTCGACCTTTTCTTCATCCCTTGAAACCACATTGCACCTATCGCGCGCCAAAACTTTCTTTCCCGCCGACGTAACGCGACCAATAGTTGCGTTTTAAATCGTTCTTTTTCTTTTTTTTTCTCTGACAACGCGCGATATCTATTACAGTTTTCCGAGATTTCGCGAAAGGCGGAAGGAAGAAGTTTCACGCAAATCGGCGAAATTTCTGTCGAAGAGTTTTCGAGAAAACTCAAGTATTCCGCCGCGGATCCGCGAAATTACCATCCGTAACTTTGGATATCGAATACTTTGGCGGAAAATATTAGCAACAATTTAAACTTCCTCCCCGTACGATAGTTCGAGTTACAACCAACGTCAGATTGTCGGACAGCAATGTCCCAGTAAATTCGGCGGGGTGAAATGGGGTGTATATTCGCCGTTAAATCCAGGCGTCACATCCGGGGAGTTAATCGCGAACTGTTAATCGTTCAAAGCGAGTTCGACCTTACTCCGTGTCGAACGGCGCAGATAGGTCGTTCGTAATACAAATCAATGAACCCACTGACCGCGCGGATCAAGATACGCCGCATAAACGCGATCGCGCGGGACATACAATGTGCATATATACAGCAGAAGGAAATACATACAGGGAGCGGAAGGGACGAACGCGTCGGATTAATTGAATATCGAATCGAAATTCACACCTGCGAACAAGTTCACGCTTGATAACCGACGAAAACTCTAATTGTTTCATAGATTCGGTCAACACGGATTACAATTCGCCCCAATGTGATACCTTTCGCCGAGAGATCCTTAATATTATATCGAACACGACGTCGTTGAGTCTCGCTCGCCCTCAAGTTCGGTTTATATCGCGAATTTCCCGTGAGGGATGAAATTGATTATGAACACACGCGCGCGCACGGTCGAATTGACGAGTTTTATCGAAGAGTGTCGCGCGGACGGTCTAATCTAAAAGTTTTGGCGCCGAGAGTGTCGTTAGTATCTTCATTTTCTTCTCATTTCGAGTCTTTACGTCGAACTTCACGCGCGACAGCGCTGAGCAATTCTTGACAAGACAGGTCGACGAATTTCCCGTCTCGTCACGGATCGAATCGGTCGAACAAAGACGAAGGGCAAAGGGAAAAAATTAAAAAAAAAAAAAAACAAAACAATGCAACGGAGAAATCAAAGAATGAGTACTCGCAAAGAAAAGCTTAGGCTAAGTTCGCGTCCGCTTCGTGCGATATTTCCTCAACAACAGATAAAGCGATTCTTCGTTATCGTCATCTCGAATTTTGAGATGAAGAATGTTCAGATATTGTCACTTCTTCTCTCGAAAACAAGAACATGTAGTGTACATTGAATTTGTGTTACTGCGGTAAATTTGCGAAAGGTAATTTTGCAAGTGGAAATGTCAACCGCCTGAGGACACCAATGCCGCATAATCGCATTCGATTTCTGCATGTAATTTATCGTCACAGAATATACTAATTGCGCGCTAATTATTACGCCGGTCGGACTCGGCATAAGCTTTCGGTAGCGCGAAAGAGCTCCCTCGAATACACAAATATGTACTCCAGTATCGTATCATTTTCACGATTCACGTTACACGCGTCCGAAAGGACGAGAAATGCGCGGTTGTGTTGCGATAATTTCGAATGCATTAATTCGAATCGCGCGTAAATAAATATGTATGTTGACGTGCACGTCATTAATTATGAAGATCGATACGTTCAGTGAGCTCACGCGCGCGCGTGCAGAAGTCGATTAACACACACACAACGTGTATCTAATTTGGGAGAAGTGAAAATAATAAAAGGTGCGTAATTAAAATTGTGTGTTTCGCCAACTTCTGATTTTTCACGTTCGAAACGTGAGAGGAAAGAGAAAAAAAAACCCGGCGCTTTCGCAATTATACCGAGCGAAGGAGAAAGCTCGCGCAAATTGCGAGCATGCGCGTTTAATCTTCTCCGAGCGCATAACACGACACTAAATATTCGCGCGTATGCTGATCGGCGGCTTGCGGTTTACGCTGTACATATGTACAACGGGCGTACCGCATGACGGCTTCTTGTTTCCAGCCCCAATGCAAGGCGCGCGCGCTTCACTCGTGTTTTCGCGACAATGACAGACCGTTCGCGGTCTCGCTGATTTTTATTCGCGCGCTCGCATTCTCCCCCTTTCGCGCATTGCTCCTCTCGTTCACCATTTCGTTCCGGTGAAATACGTAGAACAAACGATCGTTCTGCGGTAATTTAACTCGCTCGTTGTCGACTCAAAGAGCGAGGAAAATTTCAGGCGAAACTTCATTCAGAGAACAAGATGGCGGGAATGCAAATGCGCAATTGCACTCGGAGAGTATTTCTCCGGGAAATTCCGTGGCAAGAAAAACGAGCGCAGAATTTTCCCTACGGTATAAAAGGATCCGGGTATTATTTTTCCCTTTCTGTAATATAATATATATACGTGTATATTATACATATCACATTATACAGTAGACCCCCGTATAAAACGTTTCGTTTAACACAATTGTTTTTTTTTTTTTTTATAAATGTGTTCCTAAATGCATACATAATCAATATTTGTATAACCTATGTGACTCGTGTAACACGAATTTTTATGACACGAAACGTATCCCCGGTTTTATACGGGAGTCAACTGTATATATTACATATTATATTACATGTTACATATATCGTTTTCAATTAGAGAGAACTCAATTAGAGAGACCGCAGTTCGAAAATAACAAATGTAGGACAATTATAGCAGAAATATCGATTTGCGAGATTATCTATATAAATTTGCGTTTACGTGATCTTTTAAAATTTAGCGAGGTATAGCATCAGGCGGCGCTCAAAAGTGTTTACAAGAGAAAGAAAATCTCTTCAATCAGTTTGCAATAAAAAAAAACTTGGTAAATGTGATGATCGCTATTGGATTTGAAGGTAGTGCGAATAAACTAGATGTAGAAATAATATAGGAAACAAAAATCGCGAGAGCGCTCCGACGTTCTTAACATTGACGATTGTTTGTATTGCACGAAAAGAATTTAAAGCAATTAATTCAATGGAGCGGAACAAACAAAATGCACTATTTCGGACAGAATATGAATGCGCAAACCCTGAAAAATCCACTTTTGCGGAAATAATCTGACGCGTCATTTTTTAAATTTCTAATCAAGTCGCGTGACGCGCGCGGCCGCAGTTTTGGGGTCAGCGACAATAAAAATTTTTCTCTGCCGGGCGCGAGAGAGACTAGAGAGACGTTGGAAAATAAACGAGGTGCTCGATACCTGCCTTTCACCTGTTGCACGTGTGTTCCTGCTGCACGCCGCGGTGTGCAACGACGCGTCGAGACACTTCT
>QVNV01001163.1:0-13941 GCA_014825455.1 Pseudomyrmex pallidus | reverse complement strand
GCTGTCGGTTCCGGTCTTCAGCTCAAATTCCCAGCTGCGAATTTGCAAAACGGAATTGACAAGAAAATCTTGGTTATCTTTACCCTTTCTTTGTAAAGAGAACATTGCACAGCCACACCATTGACGTTATAATGTTCCGGACAATGTCTGTTCGTTGATGCTCAACACTTGAATTGAAAAATTTCGATATTCTCTGCCATATGCGCCAATTATGAAGATTTTTACAATTTCGCGGTTGATTTCTTCGATTCGCAAATACTGCAATTGTGCAGAGAAGACGGCAGTTCGAAAACAAATTATAATAACTGAGCTTTTGTACTTGAATTTTGATTAGATGTACAAATTTATACATACGTGCACATCTACGAATCGTTGATGGAGACGAAATAGTAGTCGAAATTTTGCGGAAGTCGGTTTGGAAATTTAATAATTTAGATTTTCGCGAATATTACCGTCGCTTTTCAGACACTGTGGCATTCAGATCTTACTATACGGTGCGCGATTAAGTAGGCAAAATGTTATTCGCGCTACACATAGAGTCAAACGAGCGAGGCAATACAAACGATTGCAAGGGAAAAAGAGAAAAAAGAAGATTGTTTGCTGTGAATTTATAATTGTAATTAAATCAAATTTCGCGCTCGGTCGACTTCTACTCGGAAGAAACTTTGGGACGAGTGATTTTCGCATCTTGTGCACGAAGACGTTGCCGCCGACTGCTTACGCGAACGGCGAAAGCCGATTATTTACTTCAGCGGGCGGATTCATTACTTTGCTTTTGAAGTAACTGCACAGCAAAGTACTACAATGGTGGTTACAAATGCGACGAGAGTAGACTTTCATTGTAATAATACGCGGATGTAATAATAATGTGGTGGAACGATAGCACTACTGCCACTAAAATTATTATCGCATATGATATATACATAATGCAAATATGAATATTATACAACACAACATTTCCACAGTGTGTATCTCTTTATCATGTTTATGACTTGCACAATTTATGCTTTGTTGTATTCTTTGTTTTCATTAATTTTTAAGGGTAAGAGAAACTCAAACGAGCGATGCGTTAGAACGCGTGCACGTCACAATCAAGCTTTGCAGTTTAATTATTTGCAGAGCTTAAGTTTAATTACGCGAATCAAAATAATCTTATCGAGCGTTATCTTGCCGTTTAACGTGAACGGAATTAGTGAAAATAGCTCGATATGTCGGTCCGCGTATGTCTTACCGCACGATACAACTTGCGCAACGCTTGCATGCAAACATATACCGGCGCGAATTGTAAACGCAATTAGTTGTTTACCGTGTCGGAGGGTGCATTAAGGACGTTCTAATACGGTCTGTTTGTCTTTCACGTTTCTCATCAATCGATGCTTCCGCTTTCGAAAACACGGTGATAACACAGGTTTCCTAGCGAGCGATTTTCATAGAGATTAAATTTAAACTCACTCGAAAAGTGACTGTGTCGGAAGAGTGCCAAAAAATAAAAGAAAAACTATTTTTCATCTCCGTTTAATTTCTACTCGCAAATTGAATAAAAAGGCGCGAGAAGTAGGAATTTTATATATATATATATAACGTATATATTTTTTATAACTCAATCTGTAATGATAATTTTGTATATGTGACAGAGAGAGAAAATCAATGAATTAGAGGGTAGCGGTTAACGGCAAGCGGAAATTGCATTCGGTTAAAGTGGAGGTAGCTCGAGAGCGTCCGTATCGGTCGCGCATACATGTAACACTTGAATCTTCCAGATCAATTGAACTCGCTCAGAGAGCGCACGTCGAAATCTTCACGGTTCATCGACTTCACGTAGAACGTCGCGGAAGGAAGACAGTTACGACTGTCCAGTCATCCACTCGATTCCGCCCGACTATCCAACTTATCCGTTTATCGACGGGACAAGGCTTTAGAGCGTGATACCTGCAGGTCGATGCTAAAGAAGAGAAAGAGACGGTCGGTTTCCCTCAAATATTTATGCGAGAAAAAACCGACATGCACCAGAGTGCGCCCTTTTGTTTTTCGGCGTTTTAATGGCATTAAACGCAACAGGTTCCAACATTTATTTTTTAAAGTTTAAGTGTTGAATTAAGGTATTATTCGGAACTAGTGTGCTTTTAATTCAGAGCAAACAAAAGAGCCACGGAGCATCTACGGAACCGCGGAAGCTTCTGCCGCGCGATCTTAACAAGACACGGGGAAACCAAGTTAACCGTTCGCATGTGGATACCGGTATTAACCGCGCTTACATCTTTTCCCTTTACTCGCTATATTACATTCGTGTGAAAATGAAGCGTTTTTCCACCTCTTCTAGCACGTTTCCGAATAATTTTCTCCGCGATGGTGTACAGCGAGAAAGCACAGCTGTACCATTCAGCTCGATCGAAGTTTTAGTTCTACGTGCTTGGTATTTTCGTACTGCAGAAATCAGTTCGAGAGAAAGATAATGGTTTCTCATAGAAAACTAATATCCGAAAAAACAAGACGGTACAATATCAGATCGGGCATATAGACAAAACATTCTATTCTGTAACAGTAATGTCAAAAAATCTGTATCTCACCATTTTTTGACATAAACATTCATACTTTTAATTTATAATGCGGTCTACTTTTAATTTATAAAAATAAAGATTTTTACGAGAGAAAGAGAAAGAGAGAGAGAGCGAGAGAGTGGTTCTGTTCACAAGAATACATTTGTGATATGCATTGGGGACCCACGGAAACCGCATTGCACACAATCCGTCCGTAGGAGACTTGCAATATGCACGTTTGCACATAGTTATTTCGTGTAGGTAAAAACCATGCGCGCTTTCTCCTCTTTTGCGGCTGAGAGAAAAACCCCTCTAATTCATTTAAAAACATTTCGTGGATATATTTTCAGCTAAATTTCGTGTGAGCCGGCTTCTAGTTTGCCAACAAGTAAAAAACATTTTTCTGCGCTTTTTTTAGATATATTACAGAACTTTATATAATTACACATATAATTTAAATAAAATTAGATACATATACACGTGTGAGATTATATTTTAAAAGTTTTGTGTGATCTGATTTATCAATGTCATTACGCTTTGCGAAAAGCGCTTATGTTAAAGCAGTTGTTCTGTTTAGGTCTCATGAATTTATTATAGAGCAGCAAAATTGTTCTCTCTGACTGCGTGATATTTGTTGATTAATGTAAATGATAGTGCTTTCCTTTTCTCTTCTCTCCTGTAAATTCTGTATTGTGAATAATGCTTAACTCTATTAACGACTGTCAGTGCGCGTTCTTTAAGTAGCTTTATCTTTATGAGCTTTTCAGTCAATCAACCGTTTCGTTCGAAAAGTTCCTACGTCGGTTCTAAAAACCGGGATCAAAGTGTCTCCCAGTGACGAAGCGCGGCGTCGTTGCCTTTGCCTCGTTGGCAAGAGTTAACAGCGGCATAACACGATTGAAACAGTTGTTTCCTCCCCGCGTGCTTTTCGAGACGGTTTAACAACGTTTCTCACGGATTTAGTCGTTAAAAGCTGCACCGAGATGAAAGTGGTAGTAGAAAAGTCGCGTAACATGAAAGGCCTTTCCTGACCGATGGCTTGAATGCGGTGTGCAATGTAGATATATAGCCACGTGCGGGAGTATGCGAGTTATGCGACCCCGACCTCAGTGAAACGGGATTTCTCGCGGCATTATCATAAGATATTGAATTTACGAACGCCGACATATTTATTTTTCACGATGATGCGAATTACTCCGTTAAAAACTGAAACGCCTTGCCCCACTTCACGTGAACATTGCCCGCAAAAAAGTAGCATCGAGCAAATGTTTGATTTTTGTGATATTCCTAATATTTTTCTTCGAGCTGCGTATCGTCCTTTTGAACACGTTTAAGATTAATTAATAAAATCTATACAAAAAAAAAGCAAATAATATATACGATATAATGATAACGAAACGAACTATCGTCGCACGTTTCTTCCTGCATCGATGTAACGTTATCGATGATGCAGGTGACACGGCTGCATAGAGATAAGTTAATTACGTTTTCCATGGTGAGTGCAACGACGGTATAAATGAGAAGTGTATACATTATAGCGGAAAGCGGCACTTTTGGTGCTGCATACACACACACACACACACGTACCTCGTACCGGAGCGCGGAATGGGACGGGGGATGGCAACGAAGGCGCCGTCCTCGACAAAGCTCACTTCCGTGCTCCTCGTGGCGTCGAATTCCGGCGAACAGCCCCACGTCACGGCTGTTGCCTCTGACTGGCCCTTCCTCGACCTGGCGTGCTCTATAACTTTGGCGCCGTTGTATATTATGTCGGCCATGCATCCTCTCAGATAATCCGTGTGACCTGTGCAAATCGGATAGACCGAGAAAGATATCGCAAATTAGCCTTATACATCTGGTGCAGTAACGATATTGTAGACAATTCCGCGAGAAAGTGAATTGTGTCACTCTTTTATGACGATGCAAACTTCGAAATGAGAGAGAAAGAGAGAGAGAGAAAGAGAGAAGCACGCTTGCATACAAACAAACAAAATCTATGAAGTACGTTTGCGTTTTATAAATGTCCTCGCACAGATGGTGTTCATTAAATGTTACGTTAATGAGGTCGTTATTGATTTGTGCCGTTATCGAAACGCTACGTAGAAATATAATCGGAAACGATTGCTATTCCAGACGGGTTTTTACGGCGCGCCGGGAATCGTTGTTTTTTTCTTTTATTGTTTTTTTTTATTGTTGTTTTTTTCTCTTTGGCTTCGTTAATCATTAACGAAACAAAGAAAAACTAATTATTATAATTAAATGATCGATTAAGATATAGTAATCGCATTATTAGATATAATTAATCTGTAAGCACATGGATTTTTTAAATTCTTCTATTTAACTGACAATAAGTTTGTTTTCACTTCAGTCGAAATTATTTAACTTGAAAAAATAGAATCGACAGTGGCACACAACGTATTTACTTAGTTTACTTGCTTGATATTGATTAATCCGCAACAGTCAAAGCGCGCGCGCGCTTTAAGGTGCAATTTCGCTGAAAATTTGAAATTTCCCATGGCATGACCTCGTCATGCGGGATAGCGAATAATATATATAATAATTTGCATGAAAAGCGGATTTACACACAAAACGCATTTGATATTTGCAACAGAAGCGATAGATTCGATGAAACCAACAGTTTCGGGCGCCGCAGGGAAACTCGTTGCGACGCGAAGTTAATTGTCTTCGCGTGTGTGACAAGTGCATCTGTCGGGAATAGGCGGGATTACCCTCAAGCTGCTGCGTGTCGATGGATGCTGCTGAGACCAATGTCTGCCGCGCGCGCTACGGAAGTCGACAGAGAGATACACATATATAGAGAGATACACACATATATACACGTATAATACTATATACGTATGTAGTATTATACATGACAGAGATGGGCGTTTATCGGTGCGCTATGCGGAGACACTTTGGCAATAGGAAGTACCAAGACGGCCGCACTAAACCAGCTTTAGTCTGTTTACAGTGTCATTGCGGTGTAGTGAACGAGTGAACTTCTCAGCTATTCGTCTTTGGGATTTTTACATAATGAAAAGTTTTATTGATTACGAGACGTTTTTGGCGCGCGACCAATCGCACCGCAGAACACAGGCTATACACATCAGTTTACGCGTCTCTAAACATACAAGCGGATTCCCCCTCGTCATATAGATACTGCCGTCGTACACATCGGGAAATAACGATTTTTGGAAGATAAATTTGCAACGGGCAGTGATATTTCAGCGGTCTTATGAATTCACCGCATTGGTTTTGGCGAGCGTTTCGATTTTGTCAGAATCGTCGCCGTGCGAGATATTATATATGTATACATATATACAGAGATTTCAGAGAATTTTCAGGATTTTTTTCAGGTTTTTTTTTTCACGCATTTATCGAATTTGTAGTTCGATGAAAACTGGAATTAGTGAAGTGCAGACGAATAATAAAAATCTTACTAGCTGTCAACGTGATTCTGAGTTAGTTAACGTACTTTTCGGAGTACGTGCGGTAAAAGAACTGTCATAAATCGGTGCTTACATAAAAACTAACGGATACAAAAATAGATGAAAAGATTGCTCTGACATTATATTATATATATATGTGTGTAAAATAAAACATGCAATGATATATAAAATCGAAATATCGCGCAAAGAGACGACTGCTACGAAAGAAATAAAAAAATAATTCACGTCGCGAGGAATTTTTATTTATATTTATGTAATAACAAAATCGAAGAAACTTTTCGAATAGATGGTAGGATCCCGACGTTGCAACGTCAGAATCTATATATTTTTTTTATTGATTTCTTCGCAGCTATCAAATATACGTCGCGTGCGGCGAGAATATTTCCTATATTTCTACGAAGCCGAGGAAATGGCAACCGATAAGCGGAACCCACGCCGGGAATCTTGCAATCGGCTGTATAAGTGTACGTCGACATTGTATGATTTCTCATGTGTGTACGTGCACCTGCAAATATATCCTGTATATCACACACGTATACATATAGTTGTATGTTTATGTGTATAATGTGCACACGGTGTTTCAGAATGTGTTTTAGAAGCAAAATTTATTTCGCAATATGAATTACTTTGAAAGTTAAAGATATATAAAAATTAAACTTCTAAGTTACAATAAAAAAACTGAAAGTATTATCTCTCTTTTAGCAGAGTATGAATTTTAGTTTTATTATCGACATATTGGAAACTAAAATTGTTATAGTTCGAGAGCAAATAGTTGAAAAACCTCATCCTTGCAGAGAAATTAATTGCAACTTTTTCTCCAAAGATATCGTATTTCTGCAACTAATTAACGCTATTTTCGGAGCGCCTCGTATCCTATGTGATTTCCTAATGAGAATGAGTTTGCACCTTTTTCAAATGCTAAGGCAGTTGAGTTCTTCTTTGTTCCTCGATCTCGAGAATTTAGCGAGACCCATGCCGAGGAATTAATAGAACCTCCTCCAAGAGGTGGGCCACACCGTACCATGGAGTACAAATGAATTGTCATGAATATGTAAATTGAATTCTGAGTTGGTTACCGCCAAGTATTATGCGAGTATTATGCGTGACGGCCGGCAAGGCGACAACACGTCCAGAAAGAGAAAGATAAAAGGACGAAAGAAGAGAGAAAACAATATTGTTTGTGCTGTTTGTATTCAATTTCGTCCGCGTCAATAGAAATGGCCTAGTAAAATTTTTTGTCTTCTTGCGGAGAAACGATCGTTGGTGACTGATGTGCCAGGTCTGTATTAAAAAAAGCCCGATCGTTATTAAACTTATGCTTGTGGCACATATAGAGCGCAAAGAACATATAAGAACCAAATTATTTTATACTCAAGCTATTACAAAAAGAAAGAGTTAGAGTTGCTTATCACAAAGTGCATTTAATATTTCTGAATTTTCTGAAAAACAATTTTTCTTAATTGCATTGTTAAATTATTCCACTATTCATAGTGTCCAATTCTAATATATCTTCTATATATAAGTGTGTAGATAATATTAGCTTGGTATATTTCTCACTCTCAGAAATACTTCGGAGTAATAATAATACGGTTTTTCCCGTTATAAAATTTTTTGCGCGATTTTCTCTTTTTTCATATGAGTTGAGAATAGAAAGGATATCCTTCCCCGCCTTTTCTTGGTCGTCGAACTCGCAGTATTCCATGACCAGTATAGTAGCGAAGTGTACTGTGAAGCAAAAGAACATATAATCCGGAATTTCACCGCGCAAAGGCGGTAATATAGCCGAGCGTTGTAGCCGCGAGAAGTGGAAGAAGAATTTTTCAATCGTCGTTTCTCACGAGAGACATATCGCGACTTTCAATTTATTCCGGCATAGCAAATAGAATCCGCGTACGGTAGATAGGTAACGAAATTAAAATCGACAACAAGATTATAAATGTGATTGACTTGATTGACTCCTGTCTAATTGTAAAATGTATTTGAATACATATCTTATATACACTTACGTTGATATTGATAAAGCGACAATGAAACGGTATATCGAACAGTAATTACGTCTGTTACTGGTGCGCAAGACGAGTTACACGTAGTGGACGAACACAACGAAAACAAAGGCAGGCAAATGTTTGAATTACATTCCCCGGTTCGTACGATTTTGCGCAGCGCGCTCATCCGGTGTTCCATTATTCAAAGCATTTTGTGCCACCGCGGAAACATGAGACAGCGCGTATGTCATACTTTCGATATAATAATATCGGTCACTGTGCCGTTTGTAATCACTTGTTTTCACTCGTCGTTATGACTCGGCGCAATTGCAATCAATTGATTCTGTCATAGACATATATCATCCGGAACAAACAGAGAGTATGTACGTATTTTTGATGTCTCATTTATAAACTGGCAACAATCCGTTTTTATCTTTTATATTAAGGAAAAGTATAATTAAAGTTAAATAAAGATATTAGTTTTAGCTATCTTTGATTAAATTTTATATATATATGATTTTTTGTAATAATTCAAGTTTATTTATCAATTTTTTAATATATATAGTTTTATATGCGATAGTGTTCTACGTTAAGTGTCTATGTATTTAATTACGTAATTCCATTAATATAATTGCACTAAAGAAAATTTCAACAACTCTCATTCCAGAATAAAGAAAAGTCTACGAAATACAAGTTCTCTACATTTCTAGAAATTGTAAGATAACATCCAAGCTTTTCCTCCTTGAAAATTATCATTTAAGAGAGATTTTAAAAATTGCTCTTTCAAATGTTATATATTGCAGATGTAATATTGCAGAGAGAGAGAAAGCCAAAATTATATAAAAAATACATACAGTAATATACATATTGAATTTTAGACACATTTTTATAAATTTTTTAAATATGATTATCCATTTATTTATTGTGCAAAGTTTTAATTTTTTTAAAGCCTTTTCTCGTTAGATTTGTCCATTCCGAACTTTAAACTTTAACGGTTTTTACGACAAACTTTTACTTTCCGAAAATACATTTCATAATTTTTGCTTATACTATCTTCATTCCATCTCGCGAGATTGCCATTACAGAAACCGAAACAATATTGTGTCGACATATCTCGTCGTTCTACGTTGACACAGTTATCGTTTGTAATTTCGTTGCCGCAAGTGGACTTGAATGTAACACGATTCTGGAAGATAATTCATCAAGGTTTCATGATCTTGTTAAACTTTACCAGTACTACTGTGCACTCTGCATTTTTATTTCTGTTTTAAATATTCTGATGTATACGCAAATATTTACACGGTCTACATTCATTTCAAACTTTAATCATTGCTTCTAAATAACAGTAATTACATATATATTGTTTGTGTTAATTTCATAAATTAATCATGAAACGGAAGTTAATAATATTACATGCATAATGCACGAAACTTTGAAATAATCTGAATTATTAAATAGTAATTTTATAATATTAATATATATAATGTATCTTATCTTTTTACTGGCATTACTTATGTATTAAAAGAAAAAGAAAATTTATAATTGACATGTAATATTTAAATTAACTGAAATTGAACAAATTTTTTATATATTTTAAATATTACTTTTTTTTATATTGCAGGAATAAAAACACTTTGCATAGATTAATCTGTTCTTGTTTACTATATTATACATTTTTATCTTTTAAATATTTAAATGTATGTTTATCGTAATTTTACACTTAATTTTAAAAAATATTAAAAAGCAAGCAAATGTAACTTTATATTTTAAGTGTCTTACTTTTCAAGCTCCGCGTTGCTGTGTATTAAATTTATTTAATCTATATACGTGGTGTGGATCAATTTAACCAAATAAATAATTATTAACTTATTAATATCATATTATCTGCAAAATACTTCTCTCTCTTTCTCTTTCTGCTAAATTGAATTTTTACAGCATCCAGTATTGCGATAATTTTATCCGGTTTTATTCGATATGCAGAAGGAAAATATTATATAAATTTCGAATTTTCTTTTTTTCTTTTTTTTTTTTTGAAATGAAAGATGAGAAAAAAGTTGCATATAATAATTAACTACACAAGTCTTTTGCTTTGTCCTTTGCAAACTATATTTTTATTTATTATTTATTTATATTCAATATGTAATGAGTATATAAATTGTAGTAACATATAATATTCGTATAATACATATATTATTCTTCAAATATTTCTGTATTATTCATAGCAAACATATTTGCAAAATTTATTTATATTTGAAAGAGAGAGAGAGAGAGAGCAGTTTTTTATATAATCTTTTACTTGCTTATATGATTTTGTGTAATTTTTGCTCGATACTTTTTGGCTCGAGTTTTTACCAAAAACAGTAAAAAACACAAATAATAATTAAGTAACCGGTAATTTTAAATCGGAATACTCGATTGTGTACGAATGTAACGAATTATTTATTAAGCGTGCTCTCTCAGCCTCGAACTTAATCTCTCCATCGTTTCCGGAGCAGTTGAGCCAGATCGTCGAGCATTTAACAAAACAAAAAAAAGAGCTGTAGAAACGATCGTAACCACGGGTGCAACATTGACGAATGCGTTTTTTTGCCGAAGGTATCGAATCTAGTTTAGTCACGTGTCAGGACAATTTATCCGGATGAATCAAGTTCTGCTTGGCTTTTCCCTGCTCACTTTGCAATCTTACCTAGAAATATCTCGTTGAAGTCTCCCTTTCCGCCAATAAAGACGCCGTAGTGTATGTTCAGCTCGAAGAAGCGACCCGGCAGTTGGATTCTAGTCGTATGTATCACGTCAATCTGTAGGCTGATGTTGGCCTCGCGTCTTGTTAGATTGACCTCATGCCAGCTGAGGTCGTTCAGTGTCAATCCGCGAGCGCTCGCCACCTCGTTTTCGCCCGCGCCTAAATTAATGTGAACCTGCGGCACAAAAAGGAACAAGTTGGAACGGTGCTCGTAAAAGTCAGTCTCATTTTTGCCAGTTTTATTGTGAACGCGCCTGCTACCGTAAATGAGTTTTATACGCGGGCACAAATGCATTTTTGTTTTTTTTTCTCAATCTTTTTTTCTTTTTTTCCGAGAGGTCGGTTGTTCCTCCTCAAAATAGAGCTTCGGTTTCCGGTCGTAGTTTCCCTACTGTACTTTATATTCTTCCGCGACCAGCGCTACGTAACGCGTAAAAAAATATTATGGAAACGCGTAAAGAGTTTTTATACCGGTAAAGAGCGAGAGAGGAAAGAGATGCGCGCACACTTTTTTAGGGGATTTAATGAACGAAGTAACCAACGAGTGCGCAAGCGAGAATCGCAAGAAGCGTTTCCTCGTAATGCCATAAGGTAAGCTTTACCTTCTTTGCGGTCTCGACGGTGTGATCAAAAAGTTTTTTGCAGTGAAATAATTATACCGCGTAACTGAGCGGTGGGAAAAAGATGGATCCAAATCAAATGAAAGTCCGCTGATGGTGAAAACAATTTTAAAAGCAAAAAATCGTTTTCGAAATAAAAACTTGTGCGTTATATGTCTCGGCATTTCAAAAAAAAACTACATGTATATATTATATATTTTTGCGTAAAAATTTAATTTTATCTTGACGGAAAATATTGAATGCTACGAAAGAGAGATCGTGATTTTGTGGGAAGAATTTGATTTTTCATTTTCTCTATTGTGCAGTCGGAAAACAAATATAAATCTCGCAAAAAAATGCTCGCAAAACTGTACGAACCTCGGTGTATACGAGGTTGCTTGGCGCCAGTCATGTTCCGCAAATTCTCCGACAGCCTGAGCTGACAGGAATCCGACAGCTCGAGGTTTCGTGTATTCCGTCTGCACTTGAGGCACTCGCACAATGAGTTTGCATGCCGAGAGAATGAAGAAGGCAGACAGCTAGACAGACAGCGAAAACGGCTTTTGGTCTCGCGCGGAAAATAAATGTCGAACTTCTCCGATAGCTCGGCGCGTCCTCTCACGAGTTTGGCCAATTTCCATGATGAAAGAAACGTGACGGCTCGAGAGGAGCGTCGTCGTCGTTGCCATTCGCTGGCAGGGATTCGCTCGATCTTTGCAATTATTCTGCGCTCATACGCAAGCATAAGATTTCTACACAAAATATGCATCGTTATATTTCCTCGCAACGATTGTCGTCGCATAGATATTTTGTAATTGCACCGTCGAGGATCCCTAGTTACACTTGGTGGATTTATGATTACCCATTGGGGAATAAATTCCCAACTCTTCATATTTAGATTCACATGAAAGTCGTTTAAATAAGCTGTCGAGATTGCTGCCTGCTACATTACTTCAAATAATTGTTGTAGATCTTGATGATACTTTTGACGTCAGGTGCATTATTTAAAAGACGTATCTACGCGAGCACTTTGAATGCAAGCAGACTGTACAAAATTCTGAAGCAAAACAGGACTAAAACCTACAAACAATAGTTTTAAGAAAAGTTACGGACGCTCATCATGTACGAACTTCAACAAGTTACAATGAAAACGGATAAAAAGACTGTTGAAAATAAATCTCGCGGTTAAACGTAAAAACCGCAGTGATGACGGATAATAAATATCTCCTCTATTCTTTTTCTATAGTCTCGCTACTTAAACGGTGACCCACGTTTCAACCCGATGCAATGCATTATCGAGTTAGCAGATAGTACACGATGCGTTTTAGCGAGAGGTGAAGTAACGGAATCCTGATAAAGAGGCTTTAATCGTGATCCCGTATCGAGCGTCCGAGACTTACTGCATTTCGGGCGGCGGCGCCATTTCTCGTTACGGTTGATCCTACATAAAAGATCGAGGAACGTCCGTTGCGGTTCTTCTATATCTTAATGAAAAGTTGATCGTCCGAGACTAAAGTCAGTGGCGCAGCAGCATTACGTCGTACTGACGCAACGACGACGTTTTTGTCCGGCTCGGGGTTTTACGATCGACCTCCGATAATAAAGGCGCGAGCTTTCTGCGAGTACGGCGACGATGGCACAGTCAAATGCAGGCGATGCCGAATGACTATGCAGGACCCATTAATATGTATAAGCGCGCGAGAGACGCGACACTTTGCAGAATGTAAACGCCGCCTCTATATACACACATATAGTCGCGCTCTCAAGAGCCCGGCGGTGGTGCCGATGGCCGCGAAACATTATGAATGCGCCGACAATTGGAAAGTGAACAATATCGGAAGTATTCCGCGGTCGAATCGTCGAATTATCAGCCGGCACGAGTCTCGGAACAAGTTGCGGCAGTACTATTGTGTGTGATACACACCGATACATATCGAGAAGTTTACCGTAAATATAAATTGCTACGGATAGGTACATCAGTCGATAAACGGAAGAAATGCTGCACGTAAAAACGCAACCTTATATTTTATTTTCGTTCCGCAAGTATCACCGGGAAAACACGCGTCGTATCGCTGAAAATTTTTTCTTTCGCTGTTGGTGTCGCCAATGAAAGCCGCACGTTGAAAAGTGAGCAATATCATGAAACGCCAGCAGTAATTAAGTTTCGATTCATCGGATTAGCGGAGGCTCAAGATTAACGACCATTTTGCGCGCACAAGAGGATGCAGTAATCGGTGGAAACGCTTGCATTCGTTGTCTTTAGTTACAATAACAAATGTGTTTTTGCGCGCATGTTGCTGTTTTAAATACACAGCAGCTAACGCTGTCGAGAAAATATCTATTTAGGTCGGGGAAAAACGCTCGCGTATTATTTAGTAGTCATTTTTCATAATTAGGATTGCAGTTCTCTTAACGAAGGAAAAAAACTACTGTATTTTTATTCTAATTACACGGCATTATAGTCTATTATATTAACCGTGCTGCTATCGTATTCTTAACGTGTCCCAGCCTCTCATTACGATCCCCGATGCAATCGGTTTATTAAGGGCCATCTACAATGGAGAGTTTTAGGCCGTAACAGTAGGCCGTAAGAGATCGATTTCCGGCTTAGAAAATCGCAGTAATAAT
>QVNV01001162.1:0-24965 GCA_014825455.1 Pseudomyrmex pallidus | reverse complement strand
ATTTTATGAAAGTAATTTTTCAATCGCTAATAACTCATTAAAAACTTATAGTTTAATTGTGATCAGATGCTAGTTATATTTGTGCGAAATACACGAATTGATTTGAATCCACAGGCACTTAAACGTAATGGGAACGTCACGAGAGTAAATTGATATCGCGATCCCAGAAGTACCATGCTCTAAATGGTGGTGCGCTAAATACGCCGCCTCCGCGTTGATATAATCCGTGCATCGCCAACCCAGTTTGCGAGAAAGCTCAGTTATAGCGAGCCGGATTATTCCGGCAGAACTCGGAGAATCGAGCAAGAAGTTGCGCGAGTGCACCAATATACGGCATACGGTGGCGAACGGAGCGTGAAGCGATAAACGTCCTCAACTCGTGACTCCTTCGGTCGCGAAGTTATCGGATAGCGAACGCGTGTCGCAAACAGGAAACTGTCAAAGTTCCCCCCGCTCCCGCGCGTGTGTATACGCAACAAAAGGCACAATTTTATCCGCGATCCAACTTTCGGAAACGCGCGTGTCCTGCTCACCTGTTCCGCCCGCGGTCTGCCGCTCTTATCCTCCTGCTCCTTGCTGAGATCCTCGACGAGATCGTGGAGCAGCCTGATGTCCTGGGGGCTGGGGGAATCGACCCTGCCAGCCCCCACGCTCATTGCACTATGGGGCGCCAGTTCACACAAGTCAGCAGCTTCTTCCTCCTCGTCCTCTTCCTCTTCGTTCTCCTCACCGTCTGCCGTGCGACTCCTGCTGTTCTTTTCCCAGTAATTCTCACGCAGGGTCCACTCCTGATCAACGTCGTTCACCCTTCTGTCGTCATCGCTCATTTAGGGCATAAAGACGGATTCGTATAAATCGCGGACTTTGTCCTAAGAGAAGATCCTCTGTGGATCGCAGGGTGGGTTCTTTGACCGTTGCCCGAAAGAAATGCCGCTTGATAAGAAATTAATTCAATACGTCTCTTCCCTCCGGACTGGAGAACGTTTTTTTTCCTCTTTCTTATTATTTATTCAATTATATCTCTGGCAAGACGGTTTCTTTTTTCTACGATGCGCCGTGTCTTATTTGACTTTTATGCTTATCGGCAATATACGATGACCCTCGGGAGTAATTTAAGTGGAGTAATTTATGTAATTGACTTCAGGCAGGCTATAATGGCTTTTATTCTTATTAAAATGATGCGATGGTTCTTCGACGTGTCACAGTGCTCCTCGTTCTTCTTCGTAGCTTGTAAAATTTAACAATTCTTTCTAAACTGACTCGAGATGCGTTTATTGTCGAATTAAGCAGTGTTCGTCATTTCGCGAATTGCAAGTTAGAGAGATGTATGAGTCCTCGCGCGCAACATTTTAATTTGCAACAATACTTTTACTCGCCGACGTATAATGTCGTATTCCTCATATACACTGTTGTTTTTAATTTCTATTTAATTTTCGTAATTTTTGTTATCACAAATGCTTAAATATATTTCTTAATAAGTCGAAAACTGAGACCAAGGTAATTTTTTTGTGTTACAAGAGTTTGATAACAAGAACAAATATATATGATAAATTTATTTACAAAAGGTTTTGCAAATATTTACCAATATATATAGTTTTTCTTAATACTTTATGCTACATCTGACAAATACTGTACAATATTACGTAAAATTTTTTTACAATTTAGAAATGCAAAACTGAACAACTATCACAATTTTTAGATCTTTAAAAATTCACAATTTTTATCTCTTTAAAAAAAAATCTCCTCGATCAGTTTCCGACTTTAATTAATATAATTCTTTCATCATTATATTTATTTAAATAACTTATTTAATATTTTTATTATTTTACTTTCACAGTATTTTAGTATTTTACTTTCACAGTATTCTCTTTTCTATATTTTAACGTCCGTTAACAAATAAAATATTTTAATATATTCGATTAAAACCACGCACTTTTGTATCGCAACGGAGTGAAAAGTGGTTGCTAGAAATTTTTGTGAGTAAACGTTTTCTGCGCTTTATATGCGTGTTTGCGCGCACTAAGCGAATTATTGTGTTTGATATTGCCTGCTCGAACTACAAAAAAGCAAACAATGAAAATGTTTTGCGGAAAAATTGTTTTTTTAATGCGTGCTATTTAGAGCAGTGCAAAAAAAAAACACGTATCGTGAAAAGCGTGTGACATAATTCATCACGATCGGCGATTACGTGGCGTCCTGAAATTGCCGTTCAAGCTATTAAACTCGATTGGAAGTATCGAGTTCGATTTTTCGTTATTATTGAACGCGCACTTGATGTTAACACAGAAAATATTTTAAAAGAAAATGTTTTTTCTTCCTAATGAAAAAAGAAAAACGAAAACATTGCCAATTAAAAATCGTCGCAATACTTGCGCCGTAAGCGACTTGGCTTCAGCCATTAAAACGAAGGACAAAGATAGATCTTGCACGCGTTAAAAGCAAACACACATACACGAAACAGCCTTCTGCGTAATCTAATCGTAGTTTTTGCGCTCTCGATCTCGTGCAATGGACGGTAGATTTATAATGTAACAATGTGCAAAGCCATAAAATTTCATGGTCTTTATAATTTATGGATTTATGCTTTTAGCGATTCTTTGATAATATCCAAGACAAAGGCTTTCCGGAGGCCATTATTGCGGTAAGAACTCTTAATGGCGCACATTGCGAGCGAAATGCGCAGTTGCAACGGAATAACAATACATACAAAACGTTTCTCTCTTTCTTTCTCTTTCTCTCTCTCTCTCTCTCTCTTTCTACGACTATCCGCACAATCGAATATATTGTATGTGTGCATTCAAGTCTGAAATCCAATCAATCGATTCAACTTCAACGAAACGATCCGCGCGAGATTATAGCGTGTATGGCCATAGCTAGGCATCGTCTACTTCGATCTTTCCCGACGTCGATAACAAAAGTGAGACTTGAGTTGCGAAATAATGTAAGCCGACGAGGGTTGTGATAGGGGGTTGGTATACGCGCCCATGAGCGAATCGTGCGTTCCCGCGCGTACCGACACCTGAAGTTGCCTTTGCACCTGCGCGCACACACACGCACACACACGTGTACGTGCACGTGAGCGCTGATAGATATGGTTTGTGTTGCCACAGCGACACAAGGACGCTTGTCATTGATCAGCCTGGTGGCTGTGACCTTCGCCGGTTGCATCGTAGCAACATAAACGCGTATAGATCGCTGCTAACACTGCCCTGAGAGAGAAACGAGAATAGATTGATCCTGAGGGGATCGCCAGGGTGGCACGTCAGTTCGATACGATTGGCAATTAATCTCATGACGCGATTGCCAACCTCGAAGGAATTCGTTTCGAGACACGGTAAAAACTGATTGATTTGCGCGGACACGATGTTATATGAGAAATTAGCAGCGCGAAGAAAAGCTTTCTTAATTGTTTTCCCCAGAACACAATGTTGCTCTCGCACACGAGAAAGAGAGAGACAGAGAGAAAGAGAATGACTTGGCGAAAGTCAGATTATCTCCCGGGTAGGATTACACGTGTTATTTCATACGCCACATGCAGAGTTAAAAGAGAAATGTTTAATCGTGATAAATAAATAATTATGATTCGGAGATATTTTGTGAGAAAGTAGAGAAAAAAGGCAATTAATTTCGTCGATTAAAGATTAAAAGATAATTTTGTGGGTACGTGAATAATATATATATGTAATGCTATAAATGTTATATTCCCGAAAGAACCTTCAGGAGTTTACGACCTACTTTATACTTTTCCCAACGAGTTCTTCTCTATCGTGCTCTCTCGACACGCGCGCGCTTTCCAGAATCGGGAAAATATTTTGGCAGATAGCCCCCGTGTCGAGTGAGAATTATCGATTTCGCCGATGAAGGGAAAATGGACCCTTCCGGGGTTTTAAGCCTGATACAACATTTAATCCGGATTCGCTGAATTTGCACGAAATTAATTTTGATCGATCGCGGGCTCCCGAACCATCGCGCGCCAACCATAACCATCCGCGAATCGAGATTGGACACGAAGTCCCGACGTGGAGATTCGAGATTTTCACACCGCTGGCGGAACATTTTTGGGAGCGACCATTTTGAAGTTTCGCGATCGAAAACCGCGTCGTGCAATTTTAACGATTACGGCTGGATAATTTCTCGTGATAGATTAAATTACTTGAAACGTGGAAAATTAGATTGCAATAAAACACGAATGAATTTATACAGCGTGGAAACACGAAACAAGCTCGGTTAATCGACACATAAAACTGATAAATATTTTAAATCGGAATAATTACTGTTAAGCGAAACGAAAAATGTGCGCGATTAACGGAAAATATAATTGTGTGCAAGATGTATTCTGTTTTTTCACAGATGTGTGTTGCAAAAACATCAATAAGCTCATAAAGTTCACACACGTGTAATTGCACTTTGTGCGCGACACATTGTTAAATCAACACAATAACATTGTCAAATGTCGACAGGTGAATTGCATTACGTACTGTGTGTTACTTGTTTTTTCAAGCGGTGATAAAGCATTAAAAACAAGTCAACTTTTGCGTTAGGAAATTGAAGCAAGCGAAAGAAAATAGAAATTTGCTGCGAATTTTTTTGGGCGTGTTATCATTTTATTCGCGATTCTGAATATATTATATATATACGTGCACAAATGTGTTACGTTCGCGCAAACACACTGACAACTCGATACGCGAAGAGAAACTGTGCGGATTCACTGAAATTGCCGCCATTTTGACGGTTCGTTCGGGACAGCGCCGACTGTTCCCTACGCAACGCGTCACACGCGCAGATGAACACGTGGCTCGGTACGCGCTGCTGCTGCTGCTGTGCTTACGTTGAAAATTTAAATGCTTGAGCGATCAGCATAAAGGTTTTACACGTCGCGAATTTGCCCAACAAAAATGACCGACAACGTGTATGACGTAAGAGATATATAAAAATGGACGTGCGGAGAGTGCTCCAGTTTTTTTTTATACGCGCGCGTTCAAAATATTTAGAGATAAGTTACCGGAGCAGATGTGTTTGCTTAACAAAAATTCGGATATATTTTAGATTGCACAACTTCGCGAAAATACAATGAATCTGAGACACTCTGTAGGAATGTGGCTGATAAATGATGCGGAGGAAAGATAGGCAAAGCCACTTGGCACAGAGCTTGCAGAAGCACCGACCGTGAAGAATCTTGTAAGGAGTGACTAATCGTTGAGTCAAGTAGAATCGCTCCCGTAGCTTTGCACTTTTGTTTATTAAAAATCGTTTTAGAGGTTTCGATTGCGTGGATTTTTACATAAAATGACTCAGTCGAGTAAAATTTATTATTGAAAAACAAAAAAAAATTAAACTGACTTAAACAAGAGTTTTATCGATTGATGTGCAATTCGAGTTCGAAAAACATGACTGTTAATCAGAAATTATGTAGTTTTTGAATGAAATATTCCAGTGACAATTTGCTGAAACTTAGGTAACGTGCAAATGCGTCATTCTTCTGTTTTTCTTTCAACATATGTTTTGCGATCGAGTCATTTTATTAACCATCCGACGCGTTATTCCAACGATTCCTGAACAAACACGGCGCGCGCGCGCGATTATTTCATTTATATTGCGTATATTAGTTTATTCTTTTATTTGTAATCTCGATTTTGTGCGATTTTAGCGAAAGTTCCTTTTTTTAAATCACACGCTCTCACACGTATCGCGAACGGCGTTTCACTATCGTTATCGGACGCCCCTCTCGTTGTCCTTTTCGTCGTCGTCGTCGTCGTCGTCGTTGGCGCACGATTGTTTCTACGATTCTTCCCGACTTTTAGGACCGATCGATCAGGGATCTCGCGCCCCTTCGGCTCACGCTAATCTCCGACACGACCTATCCCACGAGTTTCGTCTTACAATTAGACTCAACGGATGCGGGAAGGACGCGTCAGCAATCGCGAAGATACGAATCTTGAAATAGATCAATTCCTCGAACGATTCTCACGATCGTCGGAGGTGATCGATGAACCACCGTCGATGAGCGAGATATTAATCTCGCACTTACATCCCTCGTGAATGACGGAATCTCAATCCTGGACACCGTAGTTCGCGCACGACGACGAACGATCCCGATCACTCGCGACCGAATCGTGCGTGAGTACCACAGATCGATGTTCTGTCATGATCTTGTGTAAAAAAAAAAAAATAAATAAAAAAACCGACGGAGAGGGAGAGAACGCGTGCTGTGCGCCGTCCGAGATGTCTGCGCGCGTGTACTCTGAGGACGACGGACACGGGCGGGCGCGCGACGCTAAATGTGAATTGATCGGTGGGGGGATCACGTCCCCCCCGTGTGCGGAACCCCGTGTGCGGGACGTCTTTATCACCGTTCGCATGTGCGATCTTCCTTCGACGAGGATGTGGACGGAGTGGTGACGGAGCTACCTGCCGGGCAGAACGAGGGACACTGCGACACTGACTGGAGCGCCGTGCCACGGGAAGCCCGTGAATTTCTCTCGCCCTCTTGTCGCGCAACCCTCTTGTCGCGCAACCCTCTCGCTTCGGCACGCTTGCGCCCCGATAAGTCGCTCTTCCTTCTGCCGCGGACAGCAGGCAATTCGCCAGAGCGGACTCGCCTTTTCCTCCCGATTGACGTGTGCATCCGTACTTCCGGCACGTCTCTATTTTGCCTATGTGTGTATATGTGTGCGCGCACGAATCTCGGTCTTATCCCCGTTGTTTTGTTCCCGCGAGTTGGCAGCAAACGAGCGGATGACCGGGAGTATCTGGGGGTATCTTATATAAACGGAATTCTCGGTACACAGAGGTATTAAATGGGTTGCTAATTGGCCACGTGAGCCTCTCTATGTTGCTAATCGGACTTGGAACAAAGACTGTTCCTCTCCCGCAAACACAACGATCAATATAACAAGATATATATATATATATACACATATATATTGAAGATAACAAGGTTGCTGTTCCGCGAATTGAACAAAAAAGGTTTTTTGCCTCTTTACGGTTGAAAACCGATCTTCACAAAACGAGCATTAATTAACGTGTTTACAACAGCGGATTCTAAATGTACGGAAAACAAGCAATTAGTTGAATGTCTGATTATAGCGCTCATCTTACTAATACAATATCCATCTCGTTGTAATCACTCCACTCAAATTAATAGCACACGCGTTTATCACGGAAGCGTCACGCATATCGCTTCCATATGTTTTATCGCGAAACATTAATTATCAGGTATTAATTACCAGGTATTAATCACGCTGTAATTATATCGTCTCGTTTTGCCGTTGCTCACTTTCGGACGATTACGCAATTGAAATTCACTGGATGTTGTCAAACCGTGAAGTATCGGAACTCGCGCGCTTTACTCACAAGAGATGTCGAGGATCTGCCACGGAGTAAGCGCGTCAGGTATTCAATGCGCTATTAATTATTCGCTTACTGGCGGCCGCTTGATGCCGCAGCTGTTTCTCCCTCTCCGGGGAAGTTCTCGGAACGTTGCGAAAGCTCGGCGATCGAGTTTGTACGCGAGCTTGTACACGATACTATTTTCGACTTTGAATCCCGCGCGTTTTTACGCGCGCGACGTCCGTCGCGTCGTCGTCGCGCGACTCGATGAGAGCGACGTGAAACGCAGCTGCATCGTCGAGATTTCACCATTTTGCGCGCTCGCTCGTTTCTCAGAGTTCTCGATTTAACGAGAGAGGATTCAAGTTGGAACAAATATATTTAACGTGCCGCTGCGCGGTCGAAATGCGACGACAGAATTTTCTGTGCGCGACGAATTTGCAAGAGAGATATTATTTGTCGCGTTTTCAAAAGTAGATTGTAAATTGTTGTTCCTTTTGCGCGTAATTATAAATTATAAAAAAAAAAGTTGTCTCGCAAACACAGAGCTTTTCAAAACACACGCCACCTGGAGGAAAAAAAACTTGTCAACGCGCGCCGTGAGGACATTGATTTATCAGTACCGATATAATTATTTCAACAACATACGTGGCAAAAATTCTAGCGGTACTGCAGTATCGATTATCAATATATCGGAAATTCTGGTTTATATGAATAACGGGGAGAAAACGGAGGGACACTGCGCTTTCCCCCCGTGTTGTTAAGCTTCGCCGCGCGGCAATGGCTCTCGCCTGCTGTGAAATGATGTTTTGCAAGTCGGACGAACCGCGTCCATAATTTAGACGGTTTCGCCTGGAATAACCGCCGAAGTAACGATCGAAGTTACGACACTGCCAAAGCTGCATAAATATATATGCTGCAACACATCTTGGAAACCCATGAGCTTTGCGCGACTTTGTTGCGCAAATTGGATTTGCATATTGCAAACGGGAGGGTTGACATTTCGAGAGATAATTTCAAGGTAATTCAAGAGAAACACGCGAGTGTTCCATATAAATATTAGAGCGCGGTGGCGATTTTTCGCATGATGCGTAGACAAAAAGTGTTTTAATTGCGATAAAATTCACGAGAATCGAAATGCGATGATTCGATTATGCGCGCGACCCCCGATAGCGCGTTCCCGCGCGATTGTAGCTTTACTTCGTTAGTACGTGCTTCTGGGAAATATTACACATCTACGTCGAAGCGCAACGCAGAACAATCGATCATCTGCTGTGTTGGTAAAATTATTTCCACGAATAAAATGCCGTAAAATATTAAACGTGAGGGAACGACAATGTGAGCGCAGTCTACTGTATCACGTATCAAATGTATTTATCTCGGAAATATAAACCACACCTTTAAATGAATTAACATATAAAATATTCAAATATCTCGAGAGAACCGCAATACGCGTATTTTGTTTTTTGTTCTTTGCAGCTTTGTGTGAAGCTTACAACGTAATTCTGACTTTTCAAAGTTAATATCGGCGATATTGTCGTAAACAGAGAGACGTGAATTGCGCCGTTCTGCTAGTTTGTTTTTTATTATTTCAGCGCGATATGTTCAAACGGATTTATTAGACAAGACAATTTCCAATTTCACATTTCGCTGCACGCAATAATATTATAATTGCAGAAATTCCCTTTGGGCGTATGATCTTGCAATTATATTAATTCCGCACGCACCAAATGTTTTTTATCCCCGCAGCGATTGCGTAGGAATTCAAGCGTAAAACGTCATTTTGCGAAAGTCTCACGCTGCAGGAGATTTCCGCCTACGAGACTGCGGCACAGTCGGATTGGCGCCAGTCAGGGCCGTATTAATGTAAGCCAGTGTGTTAAAGGTACATCACTCGTATGCAAACAACCCTCTCTCCCCGCTCTGCTCTGCCGCTAAATATTTGAAAGCTTGCACGCTTCGTTTCTTGTTGTACGTGTCTATACAACCATGGGCTGAATGTGAAAAAAAAAAAAAAAAATAGCGTTTGACTAAACAGGAGTAAAGTTTAATCATCTACGTATATGTTTGCGAAATACAAATAAATGATTGTTTTCAATAAAAATCCGTGGAAAAAAATGTTCAAGAGAAAAAACTTTTGTGCTATATAATAATTTAACTTTATCGCGTCAAATTTATATATTGGACATATCTATTTGTTTGTTCACACACGTATTCTATCCTCAAATTATATATTTTTATTTTATATAAATGGTACATTAATTCAATAAATTTTATAAATATACATTTAATAAATCTGTTGCTTAAACATCGCTCAACATCTTATTGCATGAAACGTTTCTTACGTAAGAGAAGCGTAAATGTTCTCGAAATGTTCCAAGATTATCAAAAGTTCGTTAATTCGGCAAATATTGTTTGTGACGTTGTGAGTGAAAACGCGTTGCAACTTGTCGACATCGGTTAAATGCGATTTAACTTCTTGACGAACTTTATCTTTAATTCACGAAACCGAATTACTCCCGATGTGGACGAAGAAGTCTTTGACCCATCATGAAGTGGCTGACGTTTTCATTTCCGGTAAACACGTTTTACCCCCTCCCGATTTCAATTAATGTCAGATAAACATGTCGCCGTTCCAACTTCCTGTCGTCTTCCGGAACATTTCAACATCGCGAGAGAATATCAAACTTTCTACACGATGAAATAACATTAAGTTCCGCGTTATGTGAAAAATTCAATATTTTCGAACAGACTTTCGCGACAGTTAACAGAAATTTTTTATTTTTCTCATCTCTGCGCAATTTCTTGAGAATGTTTACCTTTGCATTACACATTCTGTGTGTTCGTATCGCTCGCGATACAAAAAAAACAAAATAACTTCACTTACCTGAGCAACTTTTTCTCCCATGTTCGGTGTGTGCATCGCTCCTTGAAAATACTTCGCAGATCCATTGTCTTGTAAGGAAAACTGTAAGAAACGTTATACAGCAAACATTACTGAAAAAGATAGTGTTGCGAGTAATGGAAAGTAATTTAAGAAAAAAAAATTATTCTCAGCAAGATGATTACATGTGTGACAATAAATGAAGAATTCTGTTCAACTCGGCTAATGATTGAAAAAAAAAAAAAGAAATGCGGGAGAGCTAAACGCAAATGAATAAATCTCCTCGCGTGTTATTTTTAAACATAAACAACAAACTCACTTTGTGTTTGAGAGACTCCGGTCCCATCTGACTCAGAGACGGCGACTTTCGGTCCTTGGACGTCCGCCATTTCTGCAAATCGCTTTCAGAAGCGACGCCAGGAAAGATTTTCGAATGTTTCGCCGCTACAAAAACGAACGAGAAACAAATGAATTTCTTACGATCGCATCATTGGCAAGGCATTGAGAGAGTGACACATCGTCGTATTACGTGTAAAATATATCGTTAGTTCAAAATCTATAAGTGCGAAATACAGGCTCGATCGAATCAAATCTAAAAAAAATCCGAAATCCCAATGAAATCGTCGAAAAAAGTGGCGACAGCAACTCTAATAAAAACTAAACAAAACCAATCGTATTTATATATATATGTATACGTCGCTAATCGACATAGCCTTTTGACATGTTCAATGATTACGAAAAGAGTTGCAGCGTTAATGATCTAGTACAAGCACACGTTTGTACACAATACGTGTCTCGATATAAATTCCTTTTAAATGTCAAGTTTTACCATATCTCATTTACGGTATACATGTACTAATAATTAATCTAGTGTAAAAAGGCACAACGAAGCGATCATACGCGATTTTTGCGTCTCGCTTGTTCACCTATGTTCAAGGAGCGATTGTATCTTCTTAATTAATTCAACTCATTATTGTAACGTCTAAAACATTTATGTGACAAGAGAATGTGAAGAACGGCGCCGATCGCTTCGATGTTTTTTAGAAGCAAACTCGACAAGTGAACGAAAAACAAAAACCGAGCCTATATCTCGATCTAGAAGCGTTCAGAAGAGAAGTGTCAGTAAAAAACGAGTTTGTTAATCCGCACTAGAAGCTGCATACCTGTGAAAGAGAGATCGTTTTATTGTTCGTAATAAAATGTCGCGCGAGACGGTCGAGTACATCAATTGTATAAGTTCGAGTAGTGATGACGTTAGTTTGATGCTACGTCAAGTAGTATATATATATAATATTACGTAGTACATGTAAGTGATATGGAAGATCGATCTTGCTGATGATGATTTATACAATGAGATATATGGCGATTTATTGTCGATCACACGGCTCGGTGATTGAACACGCGGTTCGCGATGATTCGGCGATCGGTGTATGCACGTAATAGCACCCTCGGGCATGTGTATACCCCGGACGTGCCGTAATATATTTGCATACGCGTGTTTGGAGTAAAAAAAAGCCGTGAGAGGTCAGCCATTCTTGCCCCGCTGTAAAAGAGAAGCGTAACTAAGATTTGAACCCCCGTTACCCTCGATCAGCCGAATGTACTCGTAAGAAGAAAATCGCTGTTGTTTTTGCTGAGCTACATTATTCAAAAGAAGCTCCGTCCGTGAGAAAAAGTTTAAGACGAGAATAAATAAATAAATAATCCGCGATGTAACGAGGAAAAATATTTATGAAATATATAAAACAAATGTGTGTCTGTGTGTGTGCGCGCGCGCGTGTATATTTCTCTCCGCGTTCTTTTTAAATAAATTAAAGTATCAAAAGCTTCGGGAAAGCTTTGCTCGTGAAATTACGGTGGAATTTTCATTAAAAGATCATGCATTATTAAATCGCGAAAATTGTTAACTTATTTTCGAGAACACACAAACTTGCGTCCCGCTGGAAAAGTTTTCGCCATGTTTAATGAAGCTTTAATTAGACTGCAGTGTTGACACGCGCGAGAAGAAACTGGTATTAGACTTTCTTCGCACAAAGTACGAACAAAGACATCTATAGATGAACGTTCGCAAGTTCGCCAGTAGTACGAGACGGCTGATCGAACGAGGCTACAGTGCTCGTCTGATAATAGATACAAAATGGTGACACTCTTTCACATGGAGTTAGATGCTATATTGTATAAATCAAGTAGAGTATAATATAAATAATAATATATAAAAATAGTACAAGTATATAGTAACAGTAGTAAGTGGTGAGCAGTAAAAAAAATAAGAAGAAACAGGCCTATGAAAGCTCAATCGGACACAATCGTATTTCAAGTACAATAATCAAGTTATCTCTCGAAAGCTCATGATAACAAGAAAGCCGCAAGCGCTTGGTAAGTTATAACATAAAAGGGGTGCAAGCTCGCCGGGTTGGCGCTCGGTCGGTTAAAGGAAACCAAGAGAGCAGGGTTGCTGCTCCCTCCTGTTTTACCTTCGGTCAGATTATCGACTGTTGCTGGTCGTCGCTCGAGGGTGACGTGTTCGCTCCCTCGGCCCGCTACTAAAATAGTTTACTGAGGTTTGATTCTGGATTGACAGTTCGTGAGGAGAAAGAAAGGGAAGGGTGGTCGCCATTAAGCTGACAAAGATAATACATAATGCACGAGACAGGAGGAGAGAAAGATTCGCGAACTACTATTCAAAATTCATGGAGGATTTGTTAGGGGAAGAGGGGTTGGTTTCTAAGTCTTATACGTACACTGCGTGACAGAAATATTTAAAACAAAATCTCCCATTCAATATTATATATAATACAATGTGCGTTTCTGATTTTTAATTCGAAAGAAAAATAATCGGGATAGACTTTAATTAATTGGAGCGAAACATCAAAAATTCTAACAATAATACGAACAATAATTTCAAATTAAGCTTTACGTGGAAAAGAAAGGAAATTAATTTTCATTTGCGTAAATAAAAATTAATGAGAGATAGTTTCGCGTGACTAAACGATGAAGCCAGCTATTTATCCAGCGCAAAATAACGTCGATTTATTTCGATTTCCATGGTATCTTTTTATAACGTACGATAACTAAACATAAACATAACTCTTCAAGCTCTGGCAAATCTCTCCGACCCTTTTTGTGTTTTGCATTTTTCTTTCTTTTGTCCAAAAATAAATGTTTGCGAAACACTGTATGCTTCTTTTCCCCAAGAGTTATCATCTTATATTTGACACATGTTATAGTGAGACGTTAAGAAACGTTAGCATATTCAGTCATATTCAGTCGCGCACTTAGACGGAAATTGTGAGCCAAACGCTCTTCACGTTTCAGATAAACCTTGCACTTTTGGCAAAGACTTTTAGTGAAATTGCTTGTAGCGACTTGTGCTTATCGCACATTTTAAGTAGTGATTAAGTACACGGGTTCTTGTGTGGATGGATTTGCAATCGCCAAAAAGCTCTAAGATTGTAAAAAAAAAAAAAAAAAAAAAAGTTGATTCTTGCGCCACAAAGACTGAAATCATCGAAGTCCGTCGAGAAAAAACGCGGCGTTTCTTCATTCGCTGACACAAATTAATTCGTTAAATTATAAAAGTTTCAATAACGCGCGCTATCATATATACACATTATATATACATATACGTATACATATATAAAAAAAATCAATTCTCTTTATTATGCAATTATACAAACACACGAAAGAGAAAAAAACGAGCATATATCCTCCCCCTGTTCGAGGAATCTCATTTTATGAAATAATTTTTTTTCTCCATATCCCCCCGATACACACACACACACACACACACACAAGTGGGAAAAGAGACACAGCGAGACTTATCTGCCATCCAATCTCTATTTGCAAACACGCGAAGAGGCTCGCGTATCCCATGAGCTACATCGACGTGGCTCGCGCGACGTTATAAAGCGCTTCGCTCGCAACCGCACGGCACGGAAGGCCAGATGGTCACTTATCTGTCAACACTCGCGGCATGAAATGTCGCATGCAACGACGATATTATTATTATTATATATCGCGCTACTATTAATTATTATTTAACCGCGATGTACACATATTATATCGTACGTATCGCATATATATATATACGCGGTTTGTTACCTGTCTGATGTCGTTCTGTACAAGACAATACAAACGCACGCGCGTACGAGGTTTGAACTGACACGACGCCGGACGTCGGAATTTTTCACTCAATCGGAAAAACATACGAGCGGTTTATCGAGTGGTGTCTGCGAAAGTCTTCGCGAGGTGAGTCATGGCCGGCGCGATCGTAAAGCAAACGATATTTGTTGAACTTTGTCAAGAGAAATTACATTAGCCCCCTCGAACCACCGATGTAATTACCCTATCGAGCAAACAGGACTGACTGCGATATTGCCTTAACGTGCCGAGTAAAAGGTTTACGCATTATTCGCGAAATAATCGATAGCGAGAAGGACAGAATAAAGAAAACGTACACCCATTAATCATTTTCTGTAAAATTATAACAATCGTTTCTTATTTCCACCGCTATCGTTTAAACGTCGAAAAGTCAATGTCACGCCCCGACCATGACTGAAACATAACGGCAGCTAGGGGTACAACATACGTATCGTCGGCCATGATAAATAAAACACCGCTTCACAAAGAAAGCGCTAAAGGTAATGCCAGGTCAGACAACGCGCCGATACGAAGAAGAAGTGGAGTAAAAGAACGGTATTACAGAAAAAGGGAGAAATAATCGTGTACTTACAGACGCTGCAGGTGAGGCTGCGACAAGGCACCCTTGTCGTTTCCGGTTTCACGGCTCTCCTCGAGATCGCGTCCAGACTCGCCGCGTGTGAAACGCTACGCGACGGACCCTCCGCGACACCCGACGACGAGTTACCGCCTTCCCAAAGTCCCGATTTTTGCGAGACCTGAAAAAATCGCGCGGCAAAAGCATCGCTTAAATTACTTTTGTTTTTTTTTTTTAATTTATATGTAATTAAAAGAAAAAAAATATACTCTCAAAAAGTAACTCTTTCATCATAATTTATAAAAGAAACTTTAATTAAGTAAATTCGCGTGTGAATAATTACTTCACTTTTTTCATTTCCTCTTTTGTCAAAGTTTTCATAAAAATTAGAAAAATTTTGAAAAGCAGATCTTCCCGCGACCTTTCCGTCGGCGAATCGTTATCCTTAAAACTCGCGAAATCCCGTCGGAAAGCATCGCTTTCGGACACGTGCAACCGATCCTATTAGCTCGGTTTGATAGCACGGCCGGCATCCATTACGTCCAGCCGTCGGGACGTGCTCGTGAAATTGAAACGGACGGAAGAGGTGTAGTATAGGGGATAGGGTGTGAGAGATGTAGTTTCGCTCGGCCGTGTGTCGTGTGTACGAGAGCTTAACGTGTGTGCTTCTCGGATTGTATAGTAGCCGCTCGTGCACGCGCTATTAACTCTCGCGCGTATGCCCGTGCGATAACCTTTGCTCGTTCCGCGACTATACCTTCGTATCGCGCGCGCCGACGAACTTTGTCCCGGAATTTCGGGCTATCGCCGCCACGTGCATGCTGAACGCGCGTTTAGCGCTCGTTACGGACGTACAAAACACGTTCGGATAGAACGCGAATAAAATGAGCGTTTCATCGGAAGTTCTTCTTTCTTCCCACGCTGGAAATACCAGTTTGTTCGTACACGTAGCGCTCGCGCGTGTCTTGCGAATTTGTATCGTTTACAGAATTTCACGTGAATACAACATGAAACTCGAATTACTAACAATTTATATGCCCTTTTTACAGTTTCCATAATCTGTTGCAATTAAAAAAAAAATTTAATTGTTCTCTCTAAAAGACAACAAAACAATTAAAAATACAATGAATTTCCCGGAGTATTTTATTCGTTTTAGAATTGAATATACGCGCATGACGCACGTACATGTTGCTAAAGGCATTCGTTTAATTAACGGGTTGCGATATGGTGTGCATTTCTGATGTATATATTTTCGCGTTATATTACGCAATAATAGAGTTGCTTTGTCACTTGCAAATGCAGTTGTTCTTCTTTTTTTGTTTTTACTTACGTCACTTACTCCCTCGGGACTGGCAATGGGAGCGGTGGTACCGGGTTGTGGCACGACGCCCGGACTGGTCGACGTTGTTGCGCCACCATTGTTGTTGCCCCCGACCGGTGGCGGCGGCAGACCAGGCGGGGGCGTGCCGGTTCTCCCTGGGCCCCAAGATTCCATCATTGTGGGCGAGCCACATGTTAACGGGCTGAAAAACACATTAAACGCGGAATGGTCAGCCGAGCTTCATTGGAGAGTTGCAAATAATTATAACACAATTTCTAAATTTAATGAAAAAAAATTACTAAAGTAACTTCTGCCTCTCTCTCTCTCTCTCTCTCTCTCTCTCTCTCTCTCTCTCTCTCTTCGTTTTCAGAAAATATATAAAATTTATTAACTTTTCGAAACTTGTTTCTTCCGAGTAAACTTGTAATACTCTGAATTTTATCGGAATTGAAAGCAATCTCTCTGAGAATTCTAATATCCCAGGATACTCCCTCGTCTCATGAAAGATTCAAGAGACGGAAGCGATTAAAAAGATAAACAACGGTTGTCGCGAGTAAATCCGCGATACATTATTTATTTATGGAAAATGAAATTTCTCCGGTATATGAGCGCTGCAAAACAAAAAACAAAAAAAAACTACGAAACGAACACCTTCCATTAGTCGGGCGGAAAAATTGCAGCGCGACGGTCAGTCAGACACAGGTAACCGCGCGATACCGGGAAAATGACGTTAATCCGGAAGATGGCTCGCGCGTGTAACCCAAGCTCGCAAATGGCCGCGCGGGGCGAGCGGGGATAGCGAACAACGAGAGAGGAATTGTATAAATTCTAAGGTTATATGGGGGTGGTCGATACCGCGATACGGAACGGAGGTCAGACCTCCGCGAGTGAAGTGTGTCAGTGTTAGGTCAGACCCGGCAAATCGATAAACACCTTCAACCTGCGGAACGACACACGCGTGTTCGTGCGTGCGTCAGTCCGTGCGTGCGGTTGTTTCGCGACTGCAAAATACATCCGATGACGCAGTTGCGTTGCCGTTGTTTTGTTAACCTACTCTTTACCTTTTGCGCGGTCGTGCGTTTTGTTTTCCCGTTATATATTCGCGGACAAGTAAATTCCGGGTCGGTTCCGGGTATCGTCGCTTTGTAACCGCGTTCGATTTGCTGATGGTACATTTGTAACGCAGTTAGAGTTCCGATCAGAAGAGAATTATTTACAAAAATGTCGGTCGTATACATTGCGCTGCTCGCAGCGCAATACACGGAACAGTCGTTCTCTCTCTCTCTCTCATGAGGCGCCCGCGGGAGAGCCATTTGCTCGCGACCGCAACTATCCAATTAGCCGCTTCATTAAATTAATTGTTTCTCCTATTGTCAGATGTGTGTAAGTGTTAAATTAAAAAGATACGAAGTAGAGCGCGCACCTCTAGCTGCGCGCTCGACCTTCAAGCGTTCTAGTAGGTGAGCCATAATTGTGTATCGCATGTCCGAGAACAATTGTGAACATTTTGTATTTCAGTCTGCGACGTGTCCGCGCGAAATCTGATCATTAAAATATATAGCGACATTGTGTGTCGAACAATCTAATTAGAAACGCGTGCGAAACGCGTTATCTCAAGTTTGTTTTACCGCCACGTAAACTTTCGTCTTATAACGTCGCGTAGTAACAATTTGATATTTTCGCGATCGGCGCGGCATCACAGCAACGCTTGATTATTGCCATTCCGATTTAATTAATTAATTTCGCGCTCCACATGCGCTCGAGGATTTAACGCGAGATTAGTCGGCGCGCTCGATAAAACCGGGCCTCGCTAATTGGACGTAAAGACTTGAAATTCCGGACGGTAACGAATGCGGAAGGGGTAGATGAAAAGGGGGAGGAGAGGTCGCTTAATTCGCCGACGACGAGTTTCCACGCGGTGGAAACCGTCGGCGAGTTTTATAATGGCGTGGCTCTCTCCGGCGCGCCCCTCCCTCACCCTTTCGTGCCGATACTGTTAAGGATGAGAACGCGGCTGATATCCGTTTGGAAACTGTCCAACGTATTCGACACACAACGAACGGCGAATCGCCGACACGAAACCGCCTTCATAAGACGAGCGGGAGGAGGAGCGACTAGTCGATATATACACAAAGAGAAACAAAATCCTCGCGTCGCACACGACCCCTTTTCGCGAGCTCTCGTCTTCGCCATCCCCCTCGGCGATTTGTATGCATGAGCGAAGAAGTTGCAACGGGTCAAGTTCATCATTTAGGCAAATGAAAGAAGATGCGGCACAAAAATGTGACGTTAAACCTCCCCCCCTCCCCCCGTCTGCACTTTGATTTCGAGATTGCAATCTTTTCTTTCACGATCGAACGAAACGATTCGCGGAGCGAGTTAAAACGCCGTTAGAAATAGATGCATTAATGTTGCGGAACTTTTTAACTTCAAATTTCTGGCGCATAAATCAGAATAACAGAGTCGTGTTTTCAAGGCTGTTGTGGCGTTTTCGAAGACGGAACTATTAGCGACGAAATGGAGTTATTGGCCACGAAAACAGTTGGATACCGTCAGCGAAAAGAGATCGATGGAACCCCGCGCCGATATTTATCGCGGTTATTTCGCGTTCCGCGTGTCGCAAGGAAACTGAATTTTATCGCCGGATGCGATCGGCCGACTCGCGAGCGCAGTGGATTTATCGACGTTTATACAGCGTCGGTGTAACCCTGACATCGATTCTCCAACGGGGAATGTTGACAGAGTGATTTCGTAATAGAAATAGATGCACACACACATAATGTGACGCTGGTTTTGTTCGCGAAAAAAAAAAAAAAAGAAACGTTTAATCGTTTTAAATCGAGTTTTCATCGGAAAAATGCAACGATTTTTTCCGCACATAGAGAGAAGCACGGTTTACAGTTTAAAACACATGTGTATTTTTCCCACGTTATCATTTTTCGATTGTTTTGAAGAGGGAGGAGAAAATAGAGAAACAGTTTTGGCTGGTAAGTTAATAATAATTCAATTTTCTTCAAATTAACTAAACCCCACAATATATTACTTTTCGATTCCGATTCGACGGACGGCTGAAAAACTCATTTATGTGCAATTTTCTCGAGCAGAAAAATATCAGATTGCGTTTTATTCGTTCGCATGTCAATAATTTCCGCGCGACGTGTCGTTAGCGCTCCGGTGACATTTCCAGCGGAAACGGCACGTCTGCAGTGACGATAATTTGTTTTCGAAACGAAATAGCCGCGGAATTACGGAAGCGTTCGTCGCTTCCCTTCTATGTACCGCGCGAAAACCGCGCCGAATATCATTCCAAATAAAAAAAAAAAAAAAAAAAAAAAAAAAAAAGATAGACTATCATGCGCTTTTTAGTTCCGGTTTTCAAGGAAATGACTCGCGCCGCTCGAACGTAACTCCTTTCATTTCGAATCACGCGCGGTTGTGTGCTCATTGTATGGGGGAAAAAAAAAACAAACGAGTTTCTCGCTGTCAAAATAATGATAAATATTGTTAATTTGTATTGCGAATACGAGAAGAAACGGACCGCGCTCTCGCGGATGATTCGACAAATCTCTTATTGTGATTAACCGTATAATACGCAAGTTCTCTTAGATTAAATTCTAATAATAAGATGTGTTGTTACAATTCAATCAAATTACATACATTGTTGCTCCACGCCTTCTTTACCCTCGCGCACGCTATCGTTGGGTGTGTACAAAGAAATTATTAGGCGGAAAATAGCGTTCGCATGTTTATTATATAAATCAGATTTGCAACGCTACATTACGGTTTACGATCGCGCCTCTTAGCACACAACATTCCGCGTGGCATTTGCTTGTTTGTTACGGTTTTATCGGTATATTAATTTCACGACATTTTAATGTGGTAACGCGTAAAAGAAAATTAATTTTTCCGATTCTCTGTTCAAAATTTATAATCTCTGCAACCGTTACGTTATTTAAATTTTTGTATATCGTTAATTACATCAAGTTTGTTTGGAACAGGACTTATTGCTCGGCAATGTGATTTTTATTACGCTACGATTAATTATATGTATATACAGCGGTTTAGATTTTTCCCTTAATTGTCTCGTGATATCCAAGACTGTGCGCTGCCAGTCGTTATGACCTCAAAAGCTGTTTTTTACGATTCCTTTACGTTAATTAACTTCAAAGCGAACTCGCTCTCCATCCTTGAAATCAACGAGTGCGTGTTCTCACGCGAAGGTCTTCGGGAACGTGTATTTTGAAATTAGTTTATTTCGCTTGGCCAAAAAATTGTCGATGAGCGCCGAGGATTTCAAGAAATATTTACGATATAATTCGAGTAATTTAGGATATTAAACCCTGTAATTTCTTCTTCTTGCGAATTGAACTTGTACTGCATGCGCGACTCGTTATTCGATTCTAAGTAGATTTCCTAGAAATGACTGTTCGTGCAACACAAACTGCTTATATTCGATTTAATGAGACATTTTGCAGTTCGCACCAGTAATTCACACAAAAATGTCACGAAGGAACAAATCAAGAGGCACATGTAGTGCCTCGCGTCAAGTTTATGGAATATTAAAAATTTAACGTAGATCGCGTCGATACAAACTATTTTTGCGTTACAATAGTACGTAGTACTACCATACTATGTTTTCAGCAGGAATAAGATTTGTCTATGCAAACATCGTGATATCGCATATCGATATATATCGCATATCGATCTTCTTTTTGTTTCTACTTGCCGATTCCGGCAAAATGTTAAAACGACTTATTTCTTGTATAAACAATATTTCAGTCACACACTTTTATTAACAGGATATACGATATTTGTCTATAAACTACTGAATCGAATGTGTTATCGTCTGCTTTAACAAAATGCGTTGTATAAAAAACAATATTTAATTAAATTGTAATAACTTTCAATTACGCGCGTTTTTTACACATATCTAATAAATAACTAGAATCACAATCAAGAGAACCTGAAAATATATAAAAATACGTCGAAAAAATCACAGAATTTATTAATCTCTCGTCCACAGGAGATGTGCAACAATGCGTTTCAACTGACACGTGTTGACAAGTAACAAACGGTTGACAAATTATCGCCGCTCTCGGCATTAGTGCTTCGAGTCACGTTCGCACAACTCACGTTCTTGCGTTGTTCGCGCGTCATACATTTTTACGTCTTCCACAACATTACGACGAGTGTAACAACAGTCTATTGAAAAAAAAAGTCCATTGTCATCCGGCATTCGTGTCCGAACCTTTGCACACGTCATGGCGCTTGCGTGCCAGTCGTGGCTCACCCTGAAACACACACCGCGTCACCTTGAAATTCACCGCTCAGTGACTATCTGACTTCTTTTGATTTTCGCACGCATCTGCCGTGTCCTGATGACGAGAAAATTTGACCTAACGCATTTCAAGCACATTTTTCACTGTCAAACGAAAACATTTCGCGCTCGTGTGTTTCAGCTCCGCGAGATAACTTCTCCGTATTACCATACGAAAATTGCGCCGAACAGTCCAGCGCGTTCTTTGTTATTCCGATGTAAAAAAAACCAAACCTTATTTCACGCGCCCTAGCACAACATCTTCAAATTGTCTTTTTTGCGCTATATGGAAAGAAACGGGAAGATGAGCGGTTGTTCCGCATCGGTTCAAGTCACCTTGACGCTGACCCTGCAACCCCGCGGAAACAACAGGTTTAGAACTATATCGGACATTGATCAACGTGTCCCGAGTAGGATCGAGTTTAATGCTCGTTGTAAATCACACGGCGATCATGAGCGGCGCCTGGGAAAACAACGGCGGAAGCCCGTAACCTCATAATCATCACGGAAGACTGCGAAGCCCGTTTGTCAACGTCACGGTAAAGTCGCGCTGTTTACGATGACGCGAAAGTTTCGATCCGCACGAATCCGTTTGGCGGCGTGTAAACGTACGTCTCTCCGTGACCGGCCGATTTTCCGTTCGGCAAATTTTCCCCCGGACTCTCGTGAATATCCCCGCTAATTTCCCGCCTATCCGAACTGCAAACCTACGAAATGAATCTTCCGGCTCGCTCTCTGGTCGATAGTACACCCGGGGAAACCCAACCTCGAAATCCCTCTCCTAGCCGCGAACTTTCGTTGAACAAAATGCCGCCTGTCGGGAAATGCCGCGAGGGGCGAGAAATTATCCAACTCGATTTGTACCCGGATGGGTGGAGCCTGTGAAATTAGCTCATCCCCGACGAAGTTGGGATTATCAAACCGCGCGCTTCATGCTACGGTACTTTGCGCAACCGGAAAACTCCGTCGTCGCACGCTATCGGTTTATAATCGCATTCCTCCCCGAAAAGCGGTCTCACCCCCCTCCGCCCCGATTAAATGTCGCATTAAGGCAAGGATTATATTTCGCGAGGCAATTTTCGACACGCGAGCTCTCAGAGTTAGAAATCAACTCGTCGAGTAAGATCGAAAGTTTTCTCGGTTAAAAATTATTAGCAAATCAGCGCGATCTCGGTAAAACTGATGTTTGAATCTCTCGGGCTATATAAATATACATTAGAAAATTCGTCGAACTTGCTCGCAGCACAAGCAGCTTCCCGTATACACTACGTAACTAACTCCCATTTATTACACACCTCCGGTTATATCGCGCCGTTGCGTGTTAACGAGGTTTGCTCTTAAAACGTTCATTGATCCCAATCCACTACACAGCCGCCTACTTCCGGTTTAGTACCATCCACCTATCCTATCGTGGATACGGCGCACTTTACGTGTCTTAATACGGTTCTCTCGAGTTGCTTCATTGATCACGCACGCTCTTTTTTTTGCGAGATAAAATCTTCCGGCGCTCATTCACATTCAAGTATATAAACGCGTTTCACAGCCGTTCAGTAAATACTTAAAAGAACTTCATGTAAATAAATTTATATGAAACAACTGTCCTAAGTCGGCGTCGTATTTTCATTAATTTTTATTTGCGTCAATTCGACGTCGTTGAAAACGTACAATTGTCCAAGTGTCAAACAAAATTCTACAGAAGTTAGTAGCTATATAGTTTCGTTAGACGCGCCACACAAATCTCTTTTCAAGGCAACTCAATTTCAGCTACACTTTCCATCCTTGCCATTAATCCAAATTAAACCCGGTCTTGGGCATGCGATAAAGTCTGTCACAAATAAAGAAAGCGACACATGAGAGAGAGAGAAAGAAATTCGAGTGAACGAGAAACACACAGAGCTGCGCAAAAAGCAGAAAACTCGTTTCCGTTTCTTGTCTTGAACAGCCTTACAACGATCCGACTCTTCAAAACATTACATTGTTCGCGACATTGCGTGTTGTAAGCGCGAGTCGCCTTGAAATGCGCAGCACGACACCCCTGACGAGGGGGATATTCCCCTTTGTCACCGTTGTCGCTTTAATGGAGCTTTCGGATTATTCAGGAAACGAGAGACGCCGCATTCGCGAGCCGCGAGAAACAAAGTTTCGCCATCCGCAGATGCGCGCAAAAACCCGTCGTCTCTCTCTCTCTCGTCGCGAAGTTTTCCGAGAGGGTACAACTTTCGTCGCAATAAGCGCCACTTGGTCCCCATTTTTCACGTCGTTTCACATCGCCGCGGAATTCCTCGTGTCTGATAACAATGTTCCTTCAACCGCGCGAATATAAAAGCGTATCCGCGCCTAGTGAATACATTAAGCTAGTGAATAAAATGTATAAAATATTTGTCCCTTTCCCCCTTTTTTACTTTAATGCATCACGAAGTGTTCGACGATATCTGCGACAAAGCCAATTGTGGGTACAATTTATTTTTCTAGGTTTTGGTCAGTAGATTCACGCGGCACAAGATTAACCCTAATCCTGTAAACCCTCGGGCATTAATGTCCGAGCTTGAAAATGAGAAAATCTTATTAACTATTTAATGGAGGAACTTCTAAAAAAAATATATGAAAACTAATATTATTCCCTTAACGTAGAATGTCGAATAAAGTCAATTTTTACAGAGTTTCTGCAACGTTTTAATAAAAAAAAATTGCGTCAGACGTAAATGTGCAGAATACGTATTTGAAAAAAAAAAAATCGTTTAGAATTAGGATTAATCTATGATTCATGAGAGTAGAAGCTAAATCATGCCGAACGTGTTTTCAGATATTTCACAATGCCGTGATTTGCAAGGCGCTTGTTTCAATTTGCATTCAGCTCTTTTGACCCTGTGGTATATCTGTGTGTGTGTGCGCGCGCGCTTGTGTGTATAAATTAATTGCACATTTGAATATCGTATCGTAATGATATGTACGGCAAATAGATAACCTTGATGTATATTTCTGATCTTGCGACAAATATTGTTATTACGAAGCAACACGTACAAGCATTGTCACACATCGCAGTTTTAATATAGAAACTTTGCGCGAGATCTTCGTTTTTTTTAACGCGTTTTAAAAGCGTTGCGTCGTATCGTGCAATACCGAGTAGATAGAAAATGAAATATTGTTAATTTATTTCTCGTAACATCGCAAAGCGCAGACATCATGAATATGCTCGCACCTGGTGGTAATGGTGGGAAATTACGCGTCTCGACATATTTCGAGTTTATTGCGCGCTCGTGCATGGGATCGCGATCTCGACGATCGTGCGGTACTTAAGAGGATGCTGGACACAGAGATGCCAGATTCTGAACACTTGGTAGCATGCGGTAGCAGCGATAGCATGGAGGGGATGCGCACACAGCGTAAGTATACGGTA
>QVNV01001161.1:0-21494 GCA_014825455.1 Pseudomyrmex pallidus | reverse complement strand
AATAATATTTCCGTCGCTCGGCATTGGGATCACGTTAGCAATGTGCGTCGGCATTTAATTTTATTTAATTAATCGATCGCGCACAATTAATTTATTGGCGCAATCGACAGCGGTTTGCTTTCCGCGTTAGTCATAATAATAAGTCGCTTTGCGCGAGAGAGGCGACGTTATTTTGCGACGTCATCGTCGGTTCTCTTCTATGCTCACGCGCGAAAGAGGCCTTCTTATTTAAACTAATTGATTTATTACGCAGCCCGCTAGGAGTGCCTTTCTTTAATAATTGGGCCCGGGAAATAAGGGACGACGCCATCATGAAACTTATGCGTCTAGACTTATGCCACGCTAATGCGAACGAAACAGAAGAGCGAATGAATATATATATAGTACCTACACTCTTCAAATTAAAACGGATCTTGACGTTATTAAAATGTACGTTTATTTCAAACTTTATATATTTCCTAGTTATTCAATATTCTTCGTTAAAGTAATCTCGGTAAGCCAATCAATATCTTATTTGTGTTTTCCATTTCGATATTATCAATATTGCTTAATGTAACAGTAAATTGTTCTCATTTGAAATTACCTTTATAAAGGTTCGGAAAATACAATTCGCTCGTTTTAATAACTCTGTCTGTTGTGTAAACTACGTTATCGATTATATCTCGACATAAGACTGCGAATGCAAACGACAAGAGGTCTATACATATACATATATGCTGCAGAAAACAGAAAATGAAAATGTGATAAATTCGTAAATTTGTACGTGTAATTTTATAAATTCTTTATTATAATCTGACAAAACGCATTTCTCTCTGGCATAATATACACGGCTTACGCCGATATAGCAAGTGAGACAATAAAATAAGCTTTTAATGGTGATGAGCTGATTCACCATGTTTGACGGAGATGAGTCAAGTTATAGAAAATCGCTAAACAGATTCAGCAGCTGTTCTTTGCGAGAAGCGAGGGGATTCCGCTACCCTTCGGAGCTGAGTTTATTAGCTGAATTAATTGGTTTATGGATCACTCTGCTCATTGATAGAAACCACGTGCAAGTTATATGAATAGTAAGGCTAAGAGAGAGAGAAAAAAAGTTGTTGAGTAAGTAAACAAAAGAGAGAAAGAGAAAGAGACCGATTTGAAAAACGCAGTAAATAGGGAGATCACGCATCACAGAGAAGGAAAGCGGAGGAGAACCGAGAGAAGAGAGACTCGACAAGGGAAAATAAGCAGAGGGGGATTACAATTCGGAGAGTAGTGGTGGAGCATGCGCGGGTGGGAGTGGCACCTTATTCGTCGCGCCGCTCCCGCCAAGGGTTTCTGTCAACTACGAACTACGGATGGAAAAGGTTGTCTAGCACGATAAAGAATGCAGTGAAGAAAAATATTAATAAGCAACAAATTGTGACTCATTGTTTTCAAATCTTTTTTTTGTTTATTACAAGAAACACATTGGTGCAAAAAATGTGTCAACAGTGAGAAAAATAAATTAATAAACAATTATATTGAATTATTGACGGATAAATTGTGTATTTGAAAGTGACAGTGAGAAAATACGCGTGAGAGTCCATCGACGAAAGGATATAGTGACAAGTGAGAAGTGTATAAAAATTAACAATAATCAGGTATGATGCAAGAAGTTGCGTTTACAATGGAATTATATCGTAAAAAAAGAAGATAAGAGTGAACAATCGCGATCGCAACACGTGGTGCCAGGGACAAAAGTGTCACGTGGGCAGTGGGTACATTGTGTTAGAATTCAAATCGAGAGAGATTCTACTCGCGGATTTCCTTATAAGAGTTTGCGAAAATATCAAGAGAATTCAAATAAAAATCGCGAAATGGTTATCAAATCACGAAATAAACGCGAAAAGATTTGCTCGCTGATTTTTAATGAAATATGTTTTTCTTCCATCGCGCAATTAAAATAAAAGAAAGAGAGAGGAAGTACGTGAGGAAACGCGGCAAACGATTGCGAAAATCCGATAAAATCCTTATGGAAGTTTCTCATTTCGACATAATTAATAAGCTGCTGCCGGAAAATGATTTGGTTAATCAACAATGAAGAGTCGTCAATGAAGAGAAACGCCTTGTTTATCTTTGTTTCAAGCGCGCTCGTCTGACTTCGAGAAGAGGAACTTAATGTCAGACTTCTCATATCGACAGTAGCATCGCATCGCGTAATTATTTTGCGTTAATTAGCGAAGAGAAGAAGAAGAAGGCACGCGGAGAAGAACGTTAGTATGTATATCGCAAGTGTTTATACTGCGCAATTGAACAAAAGTGTTATGAAAGAGTGATTTGCTTGACGGTAAAATATAGGCATCTGCAGCGTCGCATAAAAATAATAAAAATAAAAATAATAAAATAAAACAGAGAGAAACATCAAGCTTTCGCGTACAAAGTTTGTGAACACGCCAGAGAGAGAGAGAGAGACCGCAGGAAGTTGCGGAAGACGAAAAACATTACGGGACAACGTTTACGGCGGAAGCAGCGCTTTCGCCATCCAACAACTGACGATAAAAGGAAGATCGTTAAGCTCGAAAAGACTTTCACGGAATGACCGCGAAGTAAGCCGCAACTAATAGCGGAACTACTTTACCGCGGATACACGGAAGCTAAATGCGGCTATTGCTTTGTGGCTTCCACGAAAAACACGTGGCAGCGACGAAAAACATTTCGTTCGCGTGGAAATTCCTTGGTAGATCAAATAAACTGTGCACGAGAGAAGACCAAAGCACGAAGAAGACCAACACGATAATTCAATTTTGATTGAATTTGCAAGTGCACAGACGACTGTTTTCTATAATATATATATTGGAGACCGATCGATATTCGCGATTATCTCAACTTGCGAAAAGTTTGCTTGTAGCGCAAAAATAAATAACGAAAAGAGCTAAAAGCAAAAAATATATAAAAAAGAATCCCTTCACGAGAATCACGAAAAATATTAAAGGAAAAAACACTCGCGTGGAAATAGATCGGCGAACGTGAAGAAATTGCGTTGAATCAATCGAATCAACATTACGAATGCTCGGCTGTTTCTGATTCACCGTGGAATCGGTGCTAATTTTCCAGAAAAAAAGACGTGATTTTGCCACGTGAACGAGACGAAGATTAAGAAAACGTTAAAGTGTTGCAGCTGTGGAACTCGATTACACGGAAATTCTCAAGAGTGCAAATTTTTAAGTAAAACTTTCTTTTACTTGCCGACGCAAACGGTCGCGATTATCTTTTCGCACAAATGTCAAGTGAACGATGAAGTACTCGAGAATGCAGAGGAGGAAGAAGTGGAGCGTCACTTCGCTTGGCGACGAATCATGCTCCAGGTGCGGCATGTGTCTGACTAAAATGCTGCTCGTACTACTGTCGGTGCTACTCTGTTCTTCCCCGACGACAGGTGAGACAGCTTTAATCTCGCCGAGACGACATTTCTGTCGGTTTTCCTTCCTCTTCCTTTCTTTCCTTCTACTTTCTCACCGTATGTATAATTAATGTTTTTTTGTTTTATTATTTTAACATTTGAACAATTTAGATAGTGCTGTTTTTCTTTTAAATATTGCAAAGTATATATCTTTAATCTTTCCAAAACACTTTTTTGGGTTTTTAATAGACACTCGACAGTTTTGATAATGCGATTTTACTTTTAAATTAAAAACATGTACATAAGTTTAAATAGCTGTCCAGGTGAAATAACTTTTTTAATAGGCGACATATATCCTAGTTATGAGATACGGTTACACAAACGGAAAGACTGGGCAAAGATTTATCTACAGCAGCGCCGCGCAATTAGCATAATGAATAATTGTGTCGCGAGCTCGTGTCACGTCATTTTACCGATAAGTGCTTAATAGGTAAATTAACGGTGACAAAGTGACACAATTAATCCGGTAACTAGTTATTAAAGTCATCGTGTGGATCCGCCACGCACACTTCGTCCGCTATTACAGAGGTAAACCTCGTTTTACCGTGTAGGCTGAAAAGAGATTGGAATCATAAATATTCAGCGACGTTTAAAGCGAACGCCCGGCGGGAAATTTTCACTTTGAGCGATATATACATATATATATATATATATATGTGTGTGTGTGTGTGTGTGTGTGTGTGGGCGCGCGCGCGCGTATATTTTGGGATCGTACAAGAGAGCGCGGGTGCCGAAGCAATTTAACAAGAACTTCGTGTCGTCCCACGTAACGCGACAAACTTAGCGTAACCAATGTAATTCGCGTGCAAAGCGTTCGGGCATCGTAGCACACCATGAATTCAAGACTATTACAATCTCGTCCGAAGATTGGAATTGTTGCAAATATATAGGCCACAAATTACTTATCAGTAATTAAGTTGTATTAATGTAACGCGCTCTGAACAATTAACTATATGTATAGCAACAATTATCGCTTTGTGCATACGATACATTACTGCAACATAAAATGATGCTGCATTTGTTAAGTTTATATGTGTGTCATTGTTCGCGCAAAAATCCTGGAGCTATAGATTGTAATGGTAACATTGATAATCTTCAATAGTAAATTTAATCGTTTGTTTGGAAGAAAAATTTTATGTTCAATAGAAAAAGCAATACTTTTAAAATGATTTTACATAGAAAACTTTTTCGCCAAGTAAAATACACATGTTTCGACAAAGAATCTGTAAGTTTCGTGAAATAAATTATTTTATTTCATGCTGCAGAAACAATCTCGCAATTTTTGTACGTCAGAAGCAAGGCCGGCAATTTTTACCCCGCGCGCAAAAATTTATTCAAATCGGTTACGTGCAGAAGTCAAGGCGATCATGGCGCGCAATTTGTTTTCTCCGTAAGAACGTCTCGTCGCGGCTACATAACAGCCGCGATGTCACCGAGCGACGTCGTCGTTCGGACTCGCGTAAACGCAGTCGATCTGCGAACATCTGATTTCAACAAGAAGTCGTAATTGAGCCGATTCGTCCGTACGACAATCGTTCGCTTCGTGCTGACCACCCTCTCGAGCTTCTCGAAGGTGAACGTAGGTGAACGATTCGTCGTCCGCGAAATTCGATCGGACATAAATCAAAAGCCCAATCGCAGAGTCTAAATTTTCCCAGCGGGTCGAACAAAGAAATGCGAAAAAAAAAAAAAAAAAAAAAAAAAAAAAAAAGTAGAGAAGAAGAAGGAGGAGGAGAAAGAGAAAAGAGATTAGGCGAAAGAAAGGTGAGCGCGGATACGGACGAATACGACGCGGTGGGCCAACAAAGAAGATTATGCAAACGGCAGCCAATTCGATTGAAGTGCACCTCAAATAACCGCAGTTTTAACCCATTTGACTAAATGCACGAGAAAAGCCGCTCGCCTATTAGAATATCACGCTCACACGCGTAATCTCAGACGTGCATACACTGCCGCACACTGTTGATGTTTGCGGAAAAAGAGGGTGCAAATTTAGGCCGGGTTTCATTAAAATCTCACCTTTGGTTGACTCAGCTATGTCATTCGTGACGTTTAACTCGCTCCAGCTGACCTTAAGTCTTCCCTTGGATGGAAAATCGGGGTTTATAAGTGCGTTTTTTTAAAAATATAAACATAGAAAAGTACGTGTAACTTTTTATTCCCCATAATCGCTGCTATTCAAAGATTGTTTTATTAATTATAAGAGTTTAAATAATCTTTTTACTTGGATTATTCAAAAAACTATTTAAATAAATAATAAAAGATTAACATTGTTATATATTTAACTTTATTTAGTAGAATAGTAGGATAGAGAAATATAATATGAGTTGCATATATATAAATTAAACAATTTTAGCAATATTATTTTTAAACATTTGTTATTTACAGTTGAAAAAGGCATTTATATAAAAGTACTTGATTCATCCACCAAAATGTGATATGATTGATCAAAATTACGGTAGCACTGCCATTTGCAGATAATGTGTAAATGTAACAAATATGAAAAGAGTAGTCTCACGCGAGATTATCGATAATACCTGCTAACAGTAGCTAAATTTGATTGTGCTATCTACTATCCGTAGTATTTTCAAGAGAGGCTGGCTGATAGCCTCATCTGGCTGCGCCTCTTTGGCGGTATTAACGAGCGAGATTCGAGCTCATGCCCACGGATTATAGAGTACAAGTGACTCTATCGATGCGAATGCTACCGAGAGAATCACGCATGCGATAACAAGAGCTGTTCCATTGTGTTGGAAGAATAATAACACATGAGCGTTTGCGTACATATAAAATGCAAACTACATATTAGAGATAACGTTACACAACAAAAAAAGTAAAAAATAACTTTCCAAATTCTATTTATTGATTTATTTAGTCACACAACAAAATTTGCGATATAATTTTTTATAATATTGATTTTAAAATAATGAAAAAAGAGTTTAAATTTTCCCATCAAATTAAAACTTATCTTAAAAGAAATCTTATTTATTAACGGTAGTATTTATTTAGCTTTGCTAAATCTTTCCGTCAGCAGAATTAGATCTGCTGTAAAATTTTCAGAAATTTCGCTTCTCTAATATTGCGTCATAAGTTTTTATAGTTTTTTTTTTTTTAAACCTATATGAAAAGAGAGAGTTGGATCGCGGCCATATCGAGAATTACTTGAAAAGTTTTGATCAAATTTTTGCCATAACAGTTGTGTGAATTAGCCACAAATAAAAAGCAATGACTGTTTATAATTTTACCGAGAACAGACGAGAAGGAATGCGATTACTATAGGCGTGCGTGACACGAAATAGGATCGTTCTAGCGAAGTTAGCATCATTACGGAATTAATTCGCTCTTATCGCTGCGATGATCGGTCGCCATGAAAGAAGGGTTGTGGTATCCCACTCAAATTATTATCATGTTTAATAACACTACGTGCACCACGCACATACATATAAGTGCACAAATCAACTGCGCACTTGATATTGTGTGTATGTGTGTGTGTAACGAAGAAAGAATAATTTGTGTCGCTCGCATTTCACTGATGTGTATAACTCTTGCGTTTAAAGTTATATATATACAGAATGTATTTTATACAACTGCGAACATCAAATCGTATCCTCGTTAATACTGCGATCATGAATTGGAAAACTAATTTGTAAGAAAGAATGCGGTAGAGCACATGCCTGACTAAATTACAAACACAAACTTTCAGTAGTCAAATATTACCGCATTTCTAAAATTTATTGTTGCAAAGAAATGCTTAATAATTAATAATTTATTTCGCAAAACACGCGCACAGTTTTTCTATACATAACTGCGAAGAAAAAACTAGATTCAGAAAAACTCAACGTTATAAAGAAAAACTTGTTTTGTTTTATTTATTTAGACAATCGTATCCTTTTTCCAGTTGTTTTATTTTTCTGCAATCAGCTAATTATAGACGTTTTTTTTTAATTAACACTTCACGCACACATTATTAAATAGAGTAATGTTGAGACCGGAATTGTAAAACCTCTTCTTTCAAGATATCGCGTAAAATAACGTGTTTCTCAAATATAATTCCCTTAATAGCGGCTTGTAAGTACAAGAGATTAATGATCTTCGCAAGATGGCCTTTCAAATGGGGGAAGGATAATAACAGCGCAGTGTAACGGGGGCGCGTATAATGTGGTCATTCCCGTATGTGCGCGAGTCAGTCGGGAGAACCTTCGTGCGGACGTACGCGTTTGGGAAGCAGAATATGTCGAGCCCATCCACCGGAGTGCATCATTTTCATACATAAACACGCAAAGACGGGAGAACGAGAGCTGCGCGCATCGCAATAAGACAGATGGTTTCTCAGGTCTCACATCACGGGGTTGCGCGGCGTTAAGGCGGCTACCAGAACGATATGTTTAGTTTTTTTCCTAAGAATTTCTAATCCTCTTCTCTTTCCGTTAGAAGAAATTAAATCTCACGCTTATATGTTAATTCGAAAAAGTGTTATATCGTCGAGATTTTTTCGATATATATACTTCGCTTGTTTAATATCAAAACGACAGTATCCGCGTCGCAACAGAAGTTTGTTCGCGATGATATGAAGTGTTTGAAGTACAGATTGTTTTGCGGCTTTAATTGCGATCGTATATACAGACAACGCGTGCATTATATATTGAAAATAACATACGTACACATTTCTAAAGATATTATATCTGCCGGCTTATCATTATGCGCGTATATTAACAATTGCATTATCATAACGGATACCTACCACCTGCCACAATCGCCCGAGGGAATATGTATATATAGGCGCGAGTTCTTCCTTCGCTGAAAGCGGTTTTTAAGCGCGACGCGTTGCTTACGACGTTCGGTTTAGTTTCGAAATAAGCGAAATCGCGACGTACAATCGCGCGATCGACGCGAATGTAGAACGACTCAATTCAATCGGCACGCACAATGACACGAGGTTCTCTCTGTCCTACCACTTTCTCGTCGTGCCTATCTCTCCGTGATGTGGAAACAGGTCTAAAATGTGGGACATTAACTTCGCCGACGTCGGAATACCTGACCTCTCGACAATGGTCGCAATTAACAATGGCACCAGTAATACCTGTGCGCAAACCGATACCGAAATTATCAGCCGGCGGTTATTGTTCGCACATACACATACGTATGCGTGCTATGCGCGCACACGTACGGACGTGCGCGTTCTCGCGTGTCGCCTGTGCGGCTAATAGTGCTGTGAGATCGTTTCGTGGCGTGACAGACGCGAGCACAAGTATTAATTTCATATTTGTCTCCGCACTTAATTGCCATAATCGGTCGCATTGTTACGAGCAAGTTATAGCCGCTTATCGATCATCATCGTTGTGTTGTGCTCGTGGGTCGGGCGCTGCTTCGTGGATTGTAGCAATTGTAGTAATCGAGACACTCGCGTTACGTCGTTTTGCGTCTCCTTGAACTTTGCTTGTCTTATCACGATTCAATTACTTCAATTCAATCTGAATGAAAAGAACACATTGAAATGTAACGCTCAGTTGTGTAAACATCAAAAACATTTTATGTGAAAAATTTTATGACAGAAAAAATACAATTATAATAATTGTATTATTAAATGTTATGTTTAAATAAAATAAAATTATAAATGTCATAAAAAGCGCACAAAATGGAAGTGATAATGCCAGTTTTCTTTATCTGGAAATTTCTTTCTTGCTAAAATAAAGCGAGCGCGATCTTCGTCGCGTTTTACAGTGTGCAAAATTATCAATTTAGAGAAAAAAAGTCAATTTTGCAAAACTCTCATCACGTTACGTTTTGATACACTTTTAATTTTAATAATGTTTATTTTAATATATGTTGTATAAACACTGATAAAAGTTCTGCTTGTCATTTTTCAATAATGTAGAGATAATAAGAGATATAAAAAGAAAAACTTATATATATACCACGACATCCCGAATGCATTTTTTAAGTTTAATTGTGTCGTTTAGTTTTTTTTTTTTTTTATTAGCTTCCTAGCTTGAAAGGTCCACTCATACGCCAAAACTAATTGCATCGTTATGAACATAAAAAAACTATTTTTTAAATACATTATATATTAGAATAATATCAGTAAAAACGCAATAAAAACGTATAGCAATTATAAAAAATAATCAAACTAAATTAAATAATTATGTACAATTATTACACATTAGTTACACATTTTTCAAAAGTAGAATTATTTCTCTTTTGATCGTTGATTTGACATAGCTGTGCGTCGCTGCAAAATTTCTGTATGATTCTAACGAGTAGTCTCTTCGTACCAAAGAGAATCGATGTCGTATTATCGCGACACGCGAAGCACTCGAAACGGGATCCGCGATGTAGAGGCTGTCGACGCGTTATTAATGAAGACCCGCGTTTGTGTCATAATCGCACGACCGCGTGACGTTAATCGAGTGGCGTTTCTCGAAAGAATGGTCGAGATAAAACAATAAGCAGGAAGAAAAAAAATCATTGCTGAAGAAACGACAAATCTTCTTCCTCTCTCTTTCTGCTTTCGCGGCAGCGGCGCGACGCGTAATTGACGCGATAGGAAAGAGAGGTAATAGAGAAAACTCCATTTTGGTTGGTACGTACGCGATCGCCATTGTCCACTGTCGAGTTGAATTTCACGAGTAAAGAGAGAGGGAGAGAGAGGCTCGTATTTATTATTCGCTTGCGTGCTCGACGTCGTTCGCAGAAACAATAGGAAAACGAGAGTCACGGTACGCTGGAGCACCACTTTCGACTGTCGATCTCTCGCGTTCGCTTAAAGGCCCCCCCTCTGTTCGGCGCGTGCATCAATACTGCTGCACAGATCGCAATCGCGTTTTTGGCACATTCACGCGCAAGAAAGATAATCGACGATAAAGAACAGCCGCTTCATGTGGACGTTCGAATGAGTTACACGTACAGAATGATTCAGGCGCTACTTTGTTTCTCTTTTGCACCTTAAAACAATTTAATACCTTTTATGATGATCTTGCAAGTTAACACACTGCTGATCGGTTATTTTAAGCCAAAATTATTCGGTGCAATCGGATATTTATCCGCAATTATGAATATAAAAGTAAGTAGTGTATGTATAGTATGCAAGTTAACTCGTGACCGCGGTCAGCAATATTAAATTCGAGCATGAAAACATGGCTATACTCGTAAGCGATGAGCAAAGTGTTGAAAGAAAGAACATTACATATATCTTATAGTTTTGTAACATTACACATCATTTTATATTGTAAATAATAACTATTTGTAAATTATAACTTTGTTTAATTTTAAATAATAATTATTTTATAGTGTTGAACCGATTAGTATTACCGATAGTTCAAATTTACTTTATCATAAAATTAATATGTAGCAGGTACACACTAATTGTAAGAGCTTTATCAGGTTACCTACATCGCATGTCGGGGTTTTTCAATTGAATCTTGAACTTTTTAAGTGCCACGGATTCTCAAACGCATAAATTATTGTCTCTATTGAAAGACAACACATATTATATTGCACTTGATTTATGTGAAAAATGAAACACCTCGCCCCGTTTCAGTTCTTTCCCATAATTTTCCGGGTGTTCGGCCGATTGGCGCCGAATTTAACAGGGCGTCACTAATGTGATTGGTACCTGGCCGATGATTGATTATTAAATTAATAATCGAATTACAACTGGCCCGTGAGCGCACAAACGTATACGCCCCTCCGGCGTGTGTGCACGCGAACGCTCGTCTATGCATTACGTTTCGAGTGCGCGTTGCGGTCGACGGCCGACGAGAGCTTTCGCTCAAACGCGCTCGCGAGAAACACGCGTTTGCGGATTTCTACGCGCTGCTTGCAGCACGCTCTTGCGCGTGTATGTGTATGGCACACGGAGCAAGAGAAGCATTTGACCCGGATCGGCCGTTAACGATGCTTTTCGAAAGCGCCACGACGAAAGCGTCCGTATCGGACAGCACTCGGTGTCCGATAGCGGAAGCTCTCTCTTGCCACTGTCGGACATCAAATAAATGTGCTCTGGCAGACGTCGTCATCGTCGTCCGTCGTTGGGATGCGCTACTTACACAAAAGAGAGGGAAAGGAGAAAGGACGCGGTAGATTTGTCGGCGGGAAAAGAAGGGAGGTCCCCGAACAAGTCCGCGCGCTTCCGCCGCAATAAAATTATAATTACGGCTCAGTAGTAGAGTAATGAGGAGAGATTAAAGTCCCCGCTTATATATACTTTATTATTATTTGCTATAGTAAACACAAAACGTACAATCGAGTCTCGAGTGTTCTCGCACGCGTGACGCTTTCGTCCGGCAAGTCGCGTCTCACGCAATTAGAGCACAATGAATACAAAGAATTAGAGGATAAAGTAGGAAAAAAAATATAGGAAACACTCTTGGAGCATTCCGAGAATGCAAGAACGCAATAAAAAAATCGCAAAAAGAGGAGAGAGAGGGAAAGAGAGAGAAAGCAAAACGAATATAGTATCACGATGAAAATTTTTACGTCGACCGCTCATGAAACGATTGTGGAATAATCGCGGCAGAGTTGCATCTCGTTGCGAATTTGCGAGTTATATGCGGCGTGACGGACGAGACCGAGCTCCGCTGGTATTCAGAATTCAGAGACAACGACGATGTCACAAGCGCGCTAATTGTGTATACCTATCGTCCCGATGGGACTTCATTATCTTGCCGATGTCGAGTACTAGCGTTGTGGAAGGGAAAAAGAACTGGGCGCGGGATAAAAAGGCGCGACAAGGGAGGTGCAATTAAAAATTACGGGCCGTTGCAAAAACCGCGAGAGAATCTCGGAAAAGATAAGCACGACGAAAAAGAGGAAGTTATCGCATGTTGTGTGAAATCGGAGATAACACGAAATCGTCCTTAAAGAACCTCTATCGTCGGTTTCAAAAATAACTGTCCAACCCATAAATAAATATTACACAGGATTAATTTCGCTTGCCGAAAGTGCTTTCATGATAAAAAGAAATAAACGCGAAGTCGCGCACACACACTTCATAAAAAAATAAATTTAGAATTTTGAAAGAGTATTTTAGAATACATTTTTATATACATTTATATATAGTTTTAACAGTAGAACTATTAGCAAGTTCATCATTAAAATGACGGGTTTCAGATTTCTTGCTTTAATTGAAGATGAAATGATGATTTCTCCAATTAAATGTTGTTGAATATATTAAATATTATTTTTGTTCAATTATATTATTATTTAATTCTAAATAAACTAAACATAAAAATATACTTTTAAATATCTGTCAAATTGACAGATGTGGTAAAACTAGATATACATTGGTAGGTTCTAGTGTGTTCATATAACATATATTGTATATATAGACAAAAAATGAAATATAAAATATATATTTAAATACTTTAATTTTTTATATATTTTTAAGAGACAAGTAAAATATAAAATTTATACAACTATTTATAAAACTATTAGACGAGTTGTTTTACATACTTTATTCCTTGTGATATAAAGTTGCTATTAAATATAAAATTCGATACAAATTAATGTTTCAATCTTGTTTTTAGATAAACAAAATACCGTGAAAGTTTGCGTAACGAACGAACGTGGTTGCGGAGCGGCGACAACGATGACGACGCAGTTGTGTGCCTAAAGTTTGATATGCATGCGCACATTAGGAATAGTGTCACATTTCAAGAGCAGCTCGTTCAATTGAAGACTCCACGAGCTCTCGCGTAGCATTAATTAGGAGACTCAAAGGCCGCCGACGCGCGTCTCTCTTTCGACGGAACTGCGATTGCTATCATCGGCAATCTCGTTATATGCAACTAGGCAGCAGCGGATATGGTTATTCCTCTATTGTCGTGATTACTACCCTGCGCCCACATTGTCATTCTGCAGTCTGGTACGTTGCAATTGTTACGTTTCCCTCCGGGATCGCCCTCTGTGTTCGGAGGACCGCGCACTTGGAATAAAAGAGGACGGATTTCAAAAAACTCGAATAAAAATGAGAAAAATCGTTTCAGAGAACATCTTCAAAATATCACGTTCAAGATTGTACCCAAATACAGATTCATCTCAGTCTCTTTCAACCAAGTTTTCATGCGCGGCGCGTTTTCATGCGAATTTGCTTTCGCGAGGAAGTTCACCCCTATTTACCTCTGGAAAAGTTGATATTTATTATCATTGCTTTTATCGGTATCGCACAAAAAGAGCGCGTTCTTCGTAAACTCATTTAATAAAAAAAAAGGACAATTGCAAAAATGCTAATTTAACACAGAGCCAGCGTCGTTATTTCACTTCGGCGGCAAATTGAACGACGCCCGCGGAATAACTCGCTCGAATCTTAATCAAATACGCGGAACAAACGCGAACGAGATAGTCGTCGTTTGAAATGTCTTTGAAGAAAGACAGCGCGCGCGCACAGAGTATATGGCACGGATTGCAGTCGTCGTGTGGGACCACGACCGAAAGATTAATTAGACAGATTTAATTACGTTTCCTTTTGCTACAACTTACTTTGCTACAGTTTCATTACCGTAAATTTGCTTTACCTCTGTCCCCCGTTGCTGCTTACTTTGCGCGGTAGTAGACAACAATGCCGGTATATAATGCCGTATTGCGTTTCTTGCTCAAACGCTGTACTTGCATCTGCATCGTGTTGCCGCAGCTGCGGGAGGGAAATTTGCGAGAATAGCGGAGAGATCATTGTGCACCGCGTTCGAGTACAGACGGGACAGGAAGGAACATCAAAGTTTGCTCTCTTTTTCCGAGTTTGCCGCATCTCGCTGTCATTTATGCAAGCTGATTCGCCGTTTGCTCAGGCATCAATTTTTATTCGACGCTCCGTAGACGACATTGTATCTAGATAGCATTCAGCTCAAAATGTTGCATCGGGTCAGAGACGTTAACGTGAAAGCTGCATGTTTTACAGAAAACTGCTTTTGTTTTAAATATAAATACTTTTTTTAAATACACATGAGTTATAATAAACGAATATTATAATATTGGTTTATAAAAGTTTATCAAATTAATATTAATTTTTTGATTGGTAAAAAACTTTGATTTCATCAGATTGATAAAAAAATATGTCGTTAAAAATCAAGTTTTTATTTCTATTTATTTCTATTTATTCCTTCTATAGTAGAATAAAATTTCGTCGCTGTCATTACAACAATTCCTGACTCTATTACATCAATGAGCAAAGTTATGCAGATACTTTGGCTTTATGGTTTGCGGTTGCCATGCGGTAAGAGAACACCATAAATACCGCTTCACCGATCTGCATCCGATGGTTAATTTACACGGAGGATGACAAAGGTCTCTTCTCGGCTGCGGCGTTCTCGAACCGCCTCGGGGGACATCGAGGATCGTGCACCTGCATCGTCGACGCAGCTGCACGAGCAACGAGAAAGTCCAATGGAGAGAGAGAGAGAAAGAGAGAGAGAGAGAGAGAGAAAGAGAGAAAGAGAAAGAGGAGAGAGAGAATAGTAACCATACTACGGTGACCACCACGTGCTGTCAGCATCACAGCGACAGCAACGGGGCAAGAAAACGTACATGGGGTTAGTACGCCTGCTAAATTCGTAAGCAATTATCCGAACTTGGAGAAACGACGCTAGTGGCTCGAGTCGGCTATAACAGCATTCCTTACTCCTCTCGCGGGATCGTTCTCAGATTAATGCATAGCTCGTGGTCAGAATACCGTGGTTTAAGGGAAAGAGAGAGAGAGAGAGAGAGAGAAACAAGAGCGACATAGAATAGCCGAGCTTTGGAAGCAATTATCGGACCGCCACCTTCTCTCTTTCTCTCTCTCTTTTCCTTCCTGTTTATCGCGTATGCTGTGACGTTAGCTCCGAATTAAATCCTGCTCACGTTTTTCGTGTCGACAAGCATTGTTCGATATCTCACAATATTTATATTGCAATAGAGGAGAGACGCGTTATATATTTTTCTTCCTCTGAATATCGATTTTGCTCGTGAGTTGTTTTTGCGCGTGCAACAACTGTGATAAATTACAATTAACGCGTAAGAATATCCGCATAAATGTGTGCCATTTTGATTTTGCTATAATTTTCTATACGATATGTTTTGTAAACGTTGTAATTGTATAAAATTTTGTAAACGTTGTAGTTACATAATTGGAAATTAACAACAAGAATTTGAGATTTACTTTTTTTTTTTTTAGATTTTTTGGGTATTTCTGTGTTCTAGCGAAATATATCTGACATCACTTTCAAAGCGAGTATTTAGTTTGCGTCATACATAGACCGTTCGATATTTTTGCTAGTTCAATCGGCACGCAATATGGTACCTTATAGCAGCAAACGCTCAGTCCTCGTTTGAGTACTTAGCGAGTACTTAGCGAGAGAGTGGCCATTCGCCGCGATCTATCGCGTCACACTTCATTTTACGGGAAAACGGTTTCATCGGTCCAAGCTGACTTCATGTATGAGCTAATTGGCTCGTTGCCAGAAGACCTTCAGGCAATCATAATCATATGATCATTATATGTAGATAGACTATACAGAGCACAGAGAGAGAGAGAGAGAGAGAGAGAGAGAGAGAGAGAGAGAGAGAGAGGAGAGTAGTGAGTCCCGAAACATGAGGTTGTTATTTTATGAAATTCGAGATAACTATTATTTAGCAACTTGATTGCATTGTATTTTGACAATAATATTCTATATTTTAATGTACACATATACATGTAACACAAATACATAATAATATACAATAGTAAATATGGTATCACACTATTCTTTGCATATATATATTCTATTGTGAATTCCCCAACTATGTGTTTGCGAAAAATATATGAAAAGGTTCGGATGCAATTAAATATAATTAAAATATCCTTCTTTTCAAATTACAATCGGCATCAGTCGTCACATAAGTGTATAAATAATACGTCTCTCCCTCTCTCGGCTCTCAGACTATTATATCCAGAAGCACTTTAGAAAATTGTGACGTTAGCAAAGGAAATGCAAAACACAATACTCGGACGTCACTCGAATATCAACGTTGTTTGATAAACATCAATAAAACGCTTCATCTCCGAGCGGGTACTGTACAAGTACATCGTGAAGAAGCATTTCTCGGCGACGATTTAAGAGGCAATTGCAGATGGAGGGTAAACTCAACAATGTCGTCACTAATTTCAACCAATTACGGCCACACATGTCTCGTGTCCGTAATGCCCGTTCGCGCTCGCGATCTGAAGCGGAATGCGTGTGTGTGTGCGCGCGCCTGAGCTATACGAGACAGAGCAAGTGAATTACGCGTGGAAACGTGCTCGAGGCACGATAGGATTATTATATGACGAATTATGCTCAAGAGAGAAAGGTATAAATACATGCGCGTCGTCTTTACAACTTTCGACGTCGGTGCAATAAACAATAATACTACCCATTAAAAAGGATTAATTACGATATTTAATCGCATCCTTGCAACGGTTGCAGCGCGTTCAAATATATATATAGCCGTGTACGAAAGAAAGCTGTAATATTATTTCTCTTGTAACGAGAAAAACTCAACGTGTGTTCGTGACGATATCGGTATCGTTCGATTTTCGTTGAAAATTACGCGAGAATATAGTGGAGAGAAATATTAGATACGTTTCAATGCCATGTATCAAATTCTCGTAAATCTAAAATTAGTACCGCGTCTACGAGAAAATCAATGTATTACATGTTAGCTACATCGTATAATATACGCTGTAGTCGCGCACAGATATTCATTTTGCATGTAGGAATATCACGGGAGCTTTAATATACACGCTTATCGCCGCGGCAGTGGTGAATATGCATAGCGATAAGCAGCCCCGACGTGCAAGTCTACCCAAACTGATTGCGACAACTGCATGGGAGCACTCTCGAGTACCTCGCACACGCGGAAGAGAACGTTGCGTTTGTGCGCAACATGAAGTGTGCATGTGTGAGTTACGACATCACATCTGATGGAGCAGTGTCTTTTCTGCAGGCCGAGAACTCACGCCGGCGACAGTCTGACCATTTGACTTCCGACCCGCCCACATCTAGTAAAACGGTCCACTCGTCTTCCCACAACCGCTCCTTGAATTTTCGAGCAATTCGTGTCAATCAACCCTCTTCTCTCTTTCTTTACGCACTTGAAAAAGTCTGCCCACGCCGAGGCGTCAAGGAACGAGCGAGAACGATTAGTCTTAATGTCTTTAGAGGCGAAATTATTAACCTCTGTGTATACATATATACTATATATACTTTAGAGGATTTTTTTAAATACTACTTTGTCTTTTTCACAATCTTTTCTTCTTCTTTCATTAACAGCCTTCGCAGTGTCATACGCATTCCTTCATAAAAATTGATTTGCACGTATCAATACAAAATAATAATGATCTTGCTGATATGTACATGTAAAAATGTTAAACATTTTTATGTTTAATCTCCGTAAACAAAACAAGATTGAAAAAGGATTACTAATTGCAGTGTAATAATTAAGCAGGTGGTAATTGCGTGCACCGTGTTGTTTTTAAATTTTATATTCGCCGTTATTTTCCTCGCAGTCACTGATTGTACGTACAGCGCTAATTAAAAGTGCGACGAACGATCGATTTTCATGAATAAACGAACAATCGAAATTAAATGCAAGCAATTAACGACAACCTCGTATCGCGGTTTTATTCTACGTCGAATATTCATGTTCGTGTCACGCAAAATTTTCATTTAGTCAATTTGCATTTGTTTTTATATTAATTTTATATTCACTATATTAACTGACATAAAATCCGTGTTTATATTATAATTATAATTACATAAAATATTTTACGCATTCCTGTTCATTATAATTCATATTTTGGTTCGTACTATAGAAAATTTACAACAAATTTGATTGATGCAAAATTAAGAATTTAAGCAGCATTTAATAAAATAGAAAAAGCGATGTCGTGTTATGTAAAACTATAAAAGGTTAATAGTTCTCTTCTGTACGCAAAGGAAAACGGGGAATTCGAATTACAAGTTAAATTCGGTAAGTTACCGTTTCCCTGTTTTAACGTTTGCGCAAATAAATAATTCAAAAATGAATTGCTTCAAATGCGAACAAAAGCGGAGGAATCTGAATTAATTCGCGGTGGATGCACCTGCTGTTAACATCCCGCAAGAAATTTGCCAAAATTGAGCGTTTTACGCGTGCCGCGAGGCAAAACGTGGCGCGCGCCCCGGAAGGTTTTCATAAATCGCCACGCACATAAGTCCGTTTAACCAGAAATTTATTCCGCCAACTCTCTCGACCCTGTAATAGTGCTCCGGGCAAAAGAGAGAAATACAAACGAGAAGAGAAAGAGCGAGCGAGTTGTAAATGCGCGCAACCGTTGTTCACTCAGTCGTTCTCTTGGTACAGGGGTGGCAAAAAAGAATTGCGAGCAAAACGACTATCGAAGTGTCGACGTAAACCCCCCCCCCCCCCCCCCCCCCTGATCCGCGACAAATTTACGGTGCGCGCTTAATTAGCGGACAAATAACGCGATTAACGGCAACCGACCGCCGCACGATAGTTTGTCGCGTTTGCCGCGCACGACTCATGCGCAAATCGGTAAGCGTGTGTACACTCCGCACGCCGGAAACTGTTGCTCGCGACAGCCAGAAATGCAGCCGGCATCCCGCGACCAGAGAAAAACGAAAAGCACAAAGCGCAAACAATAACGCGCATCTACCGTGACTAATGCACCGGTTATTGCGCCCAGGTTATTTATTCTCGACACTCGCGGAATCTCACGGCTCCCTACTTTGAGCATACGCGACTTTAATTATTGTATAAAATGTTTTTAAAACTTACCATAAATTGTGATCTTTTATAAGCACCTTTTTTTATTATACAGAGAAAAATGCATAATTCTTAATTTTTATTGCTATTATTTGTGTAAAGATGTGTTCTTTATAAGAAGTTAAAAAATATCATATTGATGGGCTATGAGCTGAAACTGAAAGAACGGATAAAAAATGACAGACACGATTTTCGTTGATACTCGCGAAGGGTGAGGAAAACGAGGAGCGATGAATCGTTGGAACTTTTTATCCGCCGTGGTGTAAAACGCGCGGAATGGAATGGAACTCAAAGTATCGGCTTTGCATTTGATCAACCGTGCAATGAATAAGGAAAACTTGGCCGTTTTATACATCGGAAACTGTTGCGCTTGTAAGCCTGAAATGTAAGTCCGCACAGTTGCGAACGCGGTAACGTCGGGGAATAATAATATCACGGAAAATACATAGCGCATTTGGAATCATAAATTATTCATAATAAACACGTCGCTGAAGTTGTCTTTATTAGCTTTACTTATCCGATCAGTGAAAACGTACAGCAATAACACATACAAATATTTTTTATGGAAAATTAATTTTAATTGTTTTGAGAATATTTTTTTTTTTTTTTTTTTTTTTTTTTTTTTTTTTTTTTTTTTTTTTTTTTTTTTTGTATTACTAAACTAATTAGACAGATGAGTTTTCGGGAAAGGCTATTCAATTCTCGAAATAAATAGAACGCACATAAATTACAAAAACATGTGCAAAAATATACCGACCCGACGACTTATCAGAGCCAAATACGGCGCTAATACGGTGAAGTAATGTACGTGAAATATTTCTATAGTGATCAAATCTTTGCAAAAGAAAGAGAAATAGAGAAGAAGAGAGAAAGAGAAAAAGTAAAATTAGACTTTTGCCGGATACAGTGCGGAATAAAATTCAAAGTATCGGCTTTACATTTGATCAGCGGCGCGGCGAATAAGGAAGCCCCGTATCCTAGCGTATCCAAGAGGCCACGACGAGGCGAATCAATCCTCGAACTTCAAAGAAATCCTGCACCGTCTGATCCTTTGGGATTCTCTGATACGCATGGAAGTCTTTAATCAGGGAACGCAAATCGACCCTCGACGGCACGTCAACTCCAGAAATAGGTTCGCGCTTGTTCTATTGTCCTCAGAGCACGGATCGCGTCGTGTAGAATATTAATTGATTTGATAATTATCACAGTACCGCCAACAGTCTAAATTATCTAACGCTGAATTTGAAATCGACTCTTTTTTTTCCACAGATTATGTTTCTTTCGTAAATAGTAATTTTATTTTCATACAATAAAATAGAAGAAGAAGAAGAAGAAGAAGAAGAAGAAGAAGAAGCAGAAGAGTTGTGTAAAAAATATTTTTGCAGACAATTTTATACATGCCGCGATAAGTCGTATTGTGTTGCGTCAGTTTACTCTGTCATTTACATATTCGCGGTTTTGCGCGACTTGCGCATTCGACACACTGTTCAATATTTATGTCCTCGGAATGTGAAGCACGTCGGGAGCATTCGTATCCCAATACGTACTTTATTCAATACAAAGCGAATACTTCGTATCAGAGGCACGCGCGGGAAAGAAGCGGAGAATCGCGGTTTCGCATCCTGGAGTTTGCACTCCGAAACTATACCGTGCTGCTATATAGCTCTTGCATATCCTGCGGACTAACAGGACAGGGTCAAAGGGGTCCGCGTGGCTCTATTGTGTTCCCGGTTAACTACTGCTTACGGCAACACAAAGCCCTGAAAAGCCGACGAATTATTTAAAAAGACTCGTTATTGTTCCGCGAAGCAAATGGTCAAACCGCCGCGGAACCACTTGCCAACCAGACAGCAACTCTCGGCTAAAAGGAAAAACACACACAGTTACATGCACACATAGAATCGCATGCCTTTCATTCCTGTCTGCGTGCACGTGTTATTAAAAACTATTAGAAGTTAATACGGCAAAGATTGGTTGTTATAATATAAATGTGAAACACATTACTCGGTATAAAAGGCTTCACTTTGACATATTGGTTTTGCGGCGCAGCTTGTTTAGCAAAAAAATACATAACGATGTCCAAAGTGATATAAAACAGCGATGCATTGTAAACTTGAATGTTATCAAAACGAATACTCAAAATTAATCGATAAATACTATGTGGATGAATAGCTTTGTGTATGCTGACGTATGTGAAAAAAAAAAGAAAAAAAAGATAACTATCAATCGATTTTATTTTTCTAATTGTTCTTCAATGTTTTACTAACACACCACGTTTTTTAAATAAAGTTACGTATAAAAACGTGGAACAAGT
>QVNV01001160.1:0-37187 GCA_014825455.1 Pseudomyrmex pallidus | reverse complement strand
TGTACTCAATATTACATCATATCGTGTATACTTTGTTATTTTTAATAATATAATTTGCATGTCACAATGTGCCCCGGTCTCCCCTATTTTAAATGAATAATTTATTTTTTTTATTAAAAATCAAAACGTTTTAGCGTTATCTGAAAACCAGTTAATTTTTGCATAATATGCTTCTTACTGATTCGCTAGTGCCCGCTTTTCAGTTGGTTTGCACACTTAAATCAGTAGTTGTATAATTTCGTGAAAGTTTACCTCGATTATTTATTCGATCGACTTTCGGCTTTGCGCCGTTTCCAACACTTTCGCGGGAAAACAATTTTAGCGGCTTGATTAACTCTATAGGTCACCCCTTTGACGTTTCGCATCGGCCTTTTTCACGTTTCTCGTGGACCGGGACGATGAGAAGCAATAACGGCCGAGAGTTCGAAAAGTAACAACGATGCTTACGATTATTGCCTTCGGCTTTGCGAACGATTAATTTTCGCCGACGTTTTTAGCGGGCGAGACAGGTAAAATCCGCGGACGAAATGCCTCCGCAACCGGACTCTAATCGATTCCGAAACGAGATTTTCAGCGGAAAAAAAAAAAAAAAAAAAAAAAAGCACACACACACAAAAAAAACGCGTGATCCAATTCCGCGGTAACCGCCGCGCATGTTGAAGAGAACGGGAAAAATGTCGGCTCGATGCCGTGAGTCGCGTTATTTTCCGTGAGAATTTAGCAAATGGGGCGACAAGAGTTTGCCTTTTATCGCGTGCGCGTGTCGTCTATGTATCAAAATAAAATTAGAAACAATTTCATGCGCGAAATTAATTTGCGCGCGACGAATTTTTTTTTTTTTTTTTCAAATTCACGCACACATTCGCGCGATCTCACAATGCGAAAATATGAAAAAATTGAAATATACGCAAACCGCGATGCTCTCAATATAAAAGAGAGCGCGAAGAGTATTTCATACAATAATAAATATTTTATATTCTTTTTTTTTTTTTTTTTATCGTATTTCATAATTTTATTCCGTTCAATATTCTCTCGATCGCGGTGTGAGATTCGGCCAGAAATAGGGAGATTAGAATTCAATCCTGCGAAACTGACTGTGTCTATATAGAAACGAACGCATAATCGATTTCGAGAGACACACGGTCTGCGGTCCGCTTCGGCGATATCGCCGCATCGATAACGATCTTGCCGAATCTCATCGAGAGAGAAAGAGAGAGAGAGACACGGAGTGTGCAAATTCATTTCGCGATCTGCGTGTGAATCCGTCGCGTCGACAATACGAGGGTAACGATATTTCGCACGGAAGGCGAACTTGAAAAAAAAAAAAAACGTCTACACTCGCGCTTGAAATTTATTCAAAGATATGGAATATCTTATCTCGATTTGAAGTATACCGACGTTCGCCGAACGGTTCGCGTTCGTTTGTTAGCGAATTTATAGCGCGCTATAAGAAACAGAGTGAAAACAGAGCGTTTCGCGATTCGCAAAATGACGCGGCGCGAACATTCGTGTGAATTTAATCATGCTAAATGACGATTTAATACCGTCAACATTACGAGCTCTTTTCAATACGTGCAATTTGAATAAATTTTCTATTCTCATTGAATATATATATCGTTTACCTGTACACACATATATACAGAAGCGTATATTATTTTTAATAAAATAATTGGAATATTCAATCTCTCTCAATAAAGATATAATTATATGTTATTATATTATTATGTTGTTATGTTATTATGTTATTATTATACATAAATTTATGTGCGGTAACTGTTGAGTTGCGAGCGCTCCAGCATTGTCCCGCGATGAATTTCGCGTTGTTTTGAAACGAGAAAAACAGAAAGAGAGAGGGAGAGAGAAAGAGAGCACTCCATATTTCGCGTCACCAGACTGGGGAGGAAGTGCGATTTTTCGCCGCGCTTACGTCGCGATTTTTTCCGCGGAACACGCGACGACGAGCTTAACTGTTCGTAAGCGTAGGAAGAAAGAAAGAACAGAAAAAAGAAAAAGAGAAACAAGTACGAGAAAACACGAAGGAAATGTCCGGCTGTTTCGCGAAAGCGCAATTATTTAAATGGCGCGCCATTAAGGGCGCGTTCGCGCTGTCTTCTTACGGAAGAAGAGGCGGAGGAGGAGAAGATGATATCTCCGGGATCATACGTGTCGCAGATGGTATCTACATCTCGCTCGTCGCGCTCTCTGCTTTCTTCTCACGATTTCCATTTTAATTAATTTTCGTCCCGGTTACGGAAACGGGGGGGGGGAGGATTTGCCCGCGCGCTTTGCATAATTAATCCCGCATTGTAGTCGGCCCGAAACTTTTCAACATGCGTCCGCAACAATTGACGCGACTGTCACGATTACCGATTACCGCGAAAAATGCCGACGCTAATGGCAAAAATTTGAAAACCTGCCGATACTTCACTGATTGAATTTGCCGAATTAACGACAAGAACTGCCAGTGACAGAAAATATTATCTTAATGTACACGGTTTTTCTCACCGAAACTAGATAAAAAATATTAGATCGTTATTATTGAAAAAATCTTCGCGAGATCAATATTACGTATTTTTATCGCGCGACCTACATCTTCGCCGAACAGATACAATTACCGGGAGACGGCATCGAAAGTGAACAATTTTCTAGCTACGATCCTGGGAGCCCCAGTTGCTTTGTCGTGTCGCCGGGCCGTAATTTACGTCGAAAAGTTGCTTACCGAGGCGCACACACGAAGGTTGCGCGGTGTCCGTTGTTGCTTTTGTGTCCGGTTTAATCGAGATTAAGATTGATTAATCGGCAAACGTAATCCGCACGAAGCGCGAGCGTGATAGTTTGCAGTCACGAGCGTCGCGTGGGCCGCACATTCTTTCGCATCTCCCGCCCGCATCCCCCTCCTCCCCCGCGTTTAATTCTGTAAAATGGAATTTCGCGTTGCAACCTCCGATTTAATGTCCCACGGCAAAACTGCTCGAAGCGATGGGGGAAGAAGAGAGGAGAGAGTTCGCTTTAATACCGAGATACTAATTTAAAGCGCTGCTATTAAAATACGTAACGCTGTACACTCGGTTTTTTTTTCAGCGCGCGCGCTCAGCACGAAAGCCGTCGTCGCGCGCGATGAAAACTAGATTGAGAAATATGATAAAAGAGAGAAAAGACCTGTTAATAAGTGGCGCTTCAAAAGCGTAATAAAACGTTTGCGGATTATGTAAAAGAGATTTTTACGGTCGCCGGGATATACGCAAAGCAACACGAAAACAAAGACACAGAGCGGAAGAAACAAAATGACGCAATAAAGTTGAAGAAACATGGCCAAAAAAAAAAAAAAAAACTGTTGTGGAACTGTCAAGACGGCCATCTCTCACGCTATCGATCGCATTGCTTTTTCCATTCTTTCGCGCATTATTTCGACCGACAACAACAGTGACTGTTAAAAAGTTGAAATTGCACGGAGAAATGTGCGAAAACCGCTGTTAGAAAAACAAAAAATTTAATTCTAGTTCGCGCGAACGGAAAGTCGATCATTTGAATAATTCTCGGATGTAGCTCGAAATCGGCGGCTAAATTCTTCTTCGGCTTGCTACAATATACCATCGTGTCATCGCTTTTACGACATCGCGACAGGTACGACGGACACGCCGTGTGTTATCGATTTTTTTCTGCGTGTGTGACACGCCGCGGTATGACGACGACGACGTAGCGGAACTAGGAAAATTGCGGCTTGTAAAAGTCGGCGGGATTTTATTGATCAAGTGTGTTGTGTGCTTTTTCCGTTTTGCGGATTTTACGAGAAACGATCGTTTTTGATAAGCTACACGGTAATATCGTTAAAAACAATATATTTGTTACATAATACGGACATCGCACATTAATTATTATATTCATTTAATTTTTCGAAAGAGTTTTGAATTTCGACACGATTATTATCTGCGAGATTTTGCAAAATATAATCGAAGAGTCGCGCAATTATTCACGAACTTTTCACGTTTGCACTTGAAATCAAATCTCCCCCGATCAATTTCACCTGTCCGAAAAATTCCGACGGAAATTCCGACTTTTCACCTTTCGAAACTCAGGGGAGAATCGAACGTAATCGAATTCTTCCCGTAATAACGATCGCCGTGAAATATTTTTTGGGTAAGGTTTTTTCCTCCACTCTCTCTCTCGACGTCGCTCGTTCGCTCTCTCCGGGAGAGAATTGACGTCGCTGGATAATAACTCATTCGCTTATAAAATGAGATTTACCACGGCGACTTTTCGCACCTCCTTAGTTTTCCGCAGACGACTTCTTAATCTCGTCACCTCTCGCCGGTTACCTCGGACCGCCTCCTTCCCCCAACAACGGCAATCTAATTTTCCACCCAAAAGGAAAGGGTTTTAATCGGTTCGTTCCCTGAATTCGCTTGCGAATTCGCTCGGCGCGTTTAACGGAAAAAGTACTTAAATTATTTTTTTTTTTTGTTTTACCGCTTGTAATTTGCTAACGCATTTATGGCAAAACGTGTCTTAATTACCGCGGGCACGTTCGATTTCTCTTTTAATTGACCATTATGCAGACTCAAAAAGAAAATTTCAACGTCAATCTCTTTCTTGCAATAAAAATTAGCCATTTATCACATGTAATTACTCCAAAAGCTCTATATATTTCTCTCTCTCTCTCTCTTAGACATACGTAAATGCACTAGTTACGGCCTTTTCAAATCCAGGCTGCACTCTTATTTATTGTCAAAAACAACATTTAACATCCTTCTGTATCTGATTCAAATTTTATAATTTTCGCAACCACTACTCTGTCTCACCATCATTAGTTTGCGCGTTATTTTCTTTTTTATTCTAATACTGTTTAATTCGATTCTTTATTTTATTACTGTTAATCTTATTCTTAGTAATTTTCTTTATTTCTTTTGTTAATCTACATCTTACTTATATTGTGATTTTTATTTTTATTTTATATTGTTAATTTTTCGCGCTTTAGGGGATAACATCCCAGAGCGCCCTACAAATATAAAGCAATATTCATTCATTCATTCATTCATTCTTATTTCCTCTAATTGAATTTTTTCACGCACGTTCTATTCTGGTCGATATAACTGCCGGATTGCCACATCCGACAGTTATCCGGCACTTCGACGTTCCCGCCGAGTAAAGTGTGCGGGCGGGCGGGCGCGCGCGCCGCTTCACGATTTGGCGACGAAGTCGCTGGAACTTCGTATGCGACACAATTCTCACATTCGCCTTCCGGATTTGCGCAAACTTACTTCTCGCGCGCGCTCCGGAGTCACGCGGTCAAGATTTGCAATTCCTGCACTTTTCCGCTGACTCATCCCAACGGCGCACGGGTCGGTTCACAACGACGACGACGACGACGGTCCACGAGGAATTTAAATTTCCTCGAAATTGAATGCGACGAGGAAGTTTGCCGCGATTCGTAGCTTCCGCGACGGGAGAGCGTATGTTGTAACTCGGCGCGCGGCGGTGTTGTAACTTCCTCTGCCGTGTAGCACCTGCTCCGCGGAGAGAAGCACACATTGTGCGCGCCGGGTTACCATTGCGATATGCAGAGAATCCAGGGAGAGAAGAACATACACCGGCAAGAAGATAAACTCGAAAGTCGCCCTCGCTTTCTGACGCTTTTAGACAAAATATCTGTGCGTTCGGTTTTCGAATAAAATCCGTTTATTTGTCACGATCAAAACAATTAAATAATCTCAAAACCAAATTATATTCGAAGAATTTTTAAATACACTTTTTATCTTCGATCTCCGTTTTTTTTTTCTGTAATTATCAAATAATTTTGTACTTAAACAAAGAGAAAGACAGCGCGCGACCCTTAGCGCGACTTTTACCCTTCGCTTTTTTTGCCCCGCGCAATTGCAAAGCTATTCACGCTCCTGGAGGTACACAACATCGAGCAAAACGATCTCATTTGGGATTCTCTCTAGTTCTCTTCGTGTGCCATTGTCATAGCCGCTCTCCCGTCCGCATTTTCCGAATGGCATTTTCCGCGATACGTGGCGTTTCGCACGTTTTCGCGTGTCCGCGCCGTGTCTCGTGGCGTACAGCGTAATCCGGTCGGAAAGCCGGTTACGCTCGCTCTCATTAACTCGCCTTAACAATGAGCGTGGGTGTCGGCGTAGTACGTCGCGCGGAGTCCTTTCAACTCTCCGTCTACATCCACACCCTTCTGGAAGCTGACGGCGCAAGGCGCACGCGCAAGCTCGCTCGCCTCTTTCTCTCTCTCTCTCTCGCTCTCTCTTAAACGACGACGACGACGACGACGACGGCGGCGGCGACGACGACGGCGACTACTACTACAACACAACTACGACGTCGACGTCGGGGCACGATGCGTGTGGGGGCGGTTCGCGCGTAAAATCGTGTCGAGCAGCGACGCTCAGTCGCGCGGGATACGTCGTGGGGTGCGGTTGTTAATATCGCGTTGTTGTGTGTTGCGGTGGTGCGTACACGGTGCGTGCGTGCATGCGAAGAGACGAAAAAAAGAAAGACAGGGTGGAATAGAGAGGGAGACGATAAGACGTGCCTCTATCTTGTGCATTTCGCGCGAAGAAGGTGGTGCGGAAGAAGATGCGCGCGTGCCGATAACGATAAGACCGCCGCAGGGATGTGCCTAGCGGGGGGCACTTGGGCCCCCCTGCTGTTGGCGCTCGTGCTGTGCCTGCGTGCCGGCCGAGTCGATGGCAAGAATGATAATTGTGAGTACACAACTTCGTGCGTTCTTATATATCGGTGTAAAGGGGGTGGACAGAAACGATGATTCGCGGGGGTTAATGTCTGTACGTGAGATGTTTTCGAAATTGTATACGACGCGCGATGCTTTACGTTTCGGAGCCGTCGCTGGCGAGATAAATGGCGACTATATATATATCCGATGAGTGACAGCTAAACTTAAAGGCTCGTTCACACGAGACGCGCGATCTACAGTAGCGCGGCTTATTCTTTTGATATATATTTGTGTCGGTTAAAACATGATACGTCTTCTTTGCAAAACGTGATAAATGCCGTTACTCTTGCAATTCAAAAGTAGTTTAACACTTTTTTTACGCGGCGTTTGTCTGCGTGTGTGGGAGCGGATTTTGACACATGTTCTACGCGAGATCTGTTCTCCGACACACTTAATAAACTCCCAAATATGTATTTATTCAATTTATCTAATCATTCGTTCAATTTATCTAGTCACTCGTTTTATTTATACTCGTGTTTGTTCGTCGTGGTTAGATCTCGCATCTGTTTACTCGCAATTTGCGACATCCGGCAAATTATCTTCGTCTTCAAAACTCCCGTGCATGGGAACGTATCAGTTCACACGGGTTGGTACCCCGTTCGTGATATGTATTTAAAATTAGGAGGATACGAACAGATGCTAATGTCAATCGCAATTTGCGACGCGATATCTTGTATAGAAAGTTCCCTTTTTTGTACGTGAAAACGTTCTTCAAGAAATTTCAATGAGATCACAGCGAAAAGCATCGCCCCCTTTGGGGTTTCTTTTTATTTGTATTGGAAAAATTTGGAGTTGGTCCAAGAATTATAGAGCGCAAACCACCAGGCGCGAATATTTTGTCAGCTTCCTCAGGAATAGCCGCGACACAAAAGCGAGATACTTTCGCGACGCATCTCCCGTGAATATTCCCCATCACATCCATCGGAGTCGTTTGCTTCCCTTTGGATATCGAGGATAGGGAGGATTCGAGAGGTATTTGAAAATTTACCGCGTTGCTCCCGCGCGATAACCGGTATACGACGCATGGCGCACAATAAAATCGTCTCGTATCCGTAAAACGCGAATGGAGAATTCGCGTCACGGATTATCGTCGTGGCGCGTGCGCGGTTTCGCAAGCAGAACGGGTCAAGAGACACTCCGGTTTCTCTCGCTCTCTTTTCATCAGCATCCGACCCATACTAAAAAACACAATTACACGCGTCGTACGACGCGGCTGTATTGTATTGGATTATCCACCCGACGTTTTATCGACGTTATCTAATAATTTAGTGGCTACTCCGCGATCTCGGATCTTTCGAATTATATGTTTGCACGTTAGTGTATTTTTTTTCGCTGTACTATATATTTGCACGTGGGATATCAAAACTTTGTTTGTTTGAATCTAGGTCGAAGCGAGTTACGACAGAAACCAAATTAGTGTAATAGTTTTTCACACACACACACACACACACGGGAAATCTTTTGGATACATCCCTCTGTTCTCTTTTTTTTTCTCCTCTTTTTTTTCCGTACAAAAACTGAATAATATATTCCTTTCACGATCAAACGCGGGTAATTAACACAAATATTATACTAACCATTTGAATCGACAGATTCATTTCGTCGAGTCAATATTTTGCGGAGATAATTTTTCCGAGACTATACAAAATATCGTGAAAGAAAGAACGAACGAAATTTTGATGCAATTTCTTTTAAACACGAGAGAGAAAATATTGACTGCAAAATTTTTCTCACTTTTCGTTCGACTAATAAAATTTATTCTTCACGGTTCCGTGTGTCTGGTAACCTTTTTCTCGCCGCGCGCGCCTGCGGCGCCGGAAAACTTCATCCGCACGGACTTTACGCACGGCGGAAAGTGGGTTGAAGCCAAATTCTCACGCCGGCAAGAAGAAAAAAGTTGGCTTTAATGCATTAGGGACGAATGCCGTTGTGTGTGCGCGCGCCTTGGATTTTACTTGGGATAGGGTAAGGTTTGCGATATACCGCGCGGCGAAGAATCGATCCTATCGCGACTGGCTACACCAGCCAGCACGAACGTCTACCGTACGTACGTTTTATACGCGTACAGACAGCTCTCTTTCGCTTTTATTATACAGGATACACCGCTAGAAAGCAAACACCAAAGTGTGTCTGACGTACAAATGAAAACAAAAAAACAATTTTGATAGATTCGACACATTGTACCTATTTCTTTTTTATTGTTTTGTTTACTATCGTATTTAAAAAACTTAATTTAAAACTTAATTTAAAAAATTAATTTTTTTAAATACGATAGTAAACAAAACAATAAAAAAGAAATAGGTACAATGTGTCGAATCTATCGAAATTGTTTTTTTTTTTTATTTGTTTTGTTTACTATCGTATTTAAAAAACTTAATTTTTTTAAATAAATAATTTAAATAAATAATTTATTCGCAATCGTATTTAAAAAACTTAATTTTTTTAAATACGATTGCGAATAAATTAAAATATATCGAACACATATAATCAACATGCATTAACAACAATTTACATTGCAGTAAGATTTTTTCTTTATCAATTTAATTAGCACAAAATGATATTAATGCATTCGATATAGAATATATTGTTAATATACGTGCACGTGCAATAAGTCAATATGTATTAATATTGCATGTATAATTGTATAAATCTAATGGAACATGTATTGAATAAGTAACTATGACAAAATAATATTTTATCTGCTAATTAATGTTTTATTCAGTATGTATTAGAAATAAATATTGTAATTTTTAATTCAAGCACATTGCGGAAAGTGAGTGAGAATAGATTCTTTTGCGAAATATTCAATTTTAATTACATTGAAATAAAAATCGCATCTACAATTAAAACGGACTACGTGAGATATTATGATTTTGACATAATTACGCATTTTGATGAAGGAAGTCAGAAGAAAAAGTAAAATTCCTGTCACTAAGTCGCAACGTTTGTACACTAGTGGTAAAAAAAAAAAAAACAAAAAAACAAACAAACTCACTCAGTAATTTTTTACTGCTCGGGGCAAAAAATCTCATCGGAAAACGACGCGACGCGTTTTAAATTTAACGTTGCATTTCATAAGTTTGTACTTCACGAAGTCCAGGCTCGAGGGCACTTTCCGAAACGTCGATACTCTGTGCGCGACGACGCGGATTAAGTGCCATTTCTACGGCAGCGGGTCGCGAAGTTTTACGGGTGGATTTTTCCACCCCCTTCGCCTCCCTCAGGCAACGGGGTTAGGTATTCAAAACACAAGTATCGTTTCCCTTTTCAGTGGGCGTCATTGTGCCGGCATAATTCCAGTCCCGCGATGAGGAATTTTTACGATCGCGTGGATTTTTGTCGCTCCCTCTCTCTCTTTCTCTCTCGCCCACAATGCCCTCCCGTGATTTCATTAGACGCGAATTCCGGCATCGCATCACGGTCGAAATTTTGGGCTTTCATAGCTCGATAAAACGTTTGATCGGATCAATGCGGGGACCAATCGCGGACGAGCGTGGATTTACGAGCATGTTAGCAATGAATGTACCTCGAGAGAACAATAGCGAAATATTTGTAAAATACGCCAGGTGCGCATGAGTATTTTGACGCGAGTAACCGAGTCACGTGTGCTATAAAAGCGTGTGCTTTTGCAATAATGATTTATCAATCTTTTTTGTTAAATTTCGCGGAAAATCGAAATTTTGTCTCTTACCGCGCCCGCGCTATTTCGCGTTATACATTGGTATGTGTGTGTGTGTGTGTGTGTGTGATCGAGATCTTCGCGACAATGTACAGCGAAATTACGCGGAAAACGTTGGCACGAAAGAAAAAGAAAGAATGAGAGAGAAGAAAAAGGGAAATGGTTCGAACGACCGCGTTTCGCTCGTATCATTGAACTTTACTTCGGCGTGTATATAAGTATATACGACGGATCGGGCAATCGATGGCTTTAAAGCCGCAGAACGCGACGGCGAAACCAGGTAAAACTTTTTAAGAGCATCCCCGCGTTATTACGCACCGACGACATACTGTTCCCGAGTCGCGTCTTATTTCCGCAGAGCGAAATCGGTCGACGTCAAATATCGCGCGAGGAAGGAAAAAGTTTTCGCGCGGGCTCGTTTGCGCGACAAAATGACGTTATATAAAAATAGAAGTGAGGAGAAAGGTATACTTGTCGCAATATAGAACCGGATTTATTGTATCATCGATGGAAATGTCTTTGCACCGCGATATAAACGTAAACTTCACGGCCGTTCGGTGAGAAATAAACGAACATTGGCGAAGAAACTATAGCCTGTCAATTTTATATATACTTGTATGTATATATTATGCAAGTTGTTTTTTTCTATTAATAATCCTCATCAAAAATACTCGTCTATGTTCGCATGCGAGATGGAGATATTGTAGATGAGTATTACACGGGGGGGTGCGAGTACAGATAACGTACAAATACATTTGTTTTTGCTTAGCGTAGACGTAATGGAGTGTAAGAAAAAAAATTTACATTTGTCTTGGAAGGGCAAATAGATATACGATATTTATCTCTCGTAAAAACGATGACGCGGCCTTCCACAGAAGACAGATGCAGATAATATCGCGCGCTCTCTCTCTTTCTCCCGCGGCGCGTATTCGCGCGAGAAAACTTTTGCGATGTGCCTGAGCTCCTTCAAGTGCTCGGAGCAAAGTGCTCGGAACTTAATATGATAGCGCTCGGTTGGCGCTCAGACGAGCCGTGGTGCGCTCGAAGAGAGTAATATTGATCGACGGAGCAGCTTACATCGTGCCAGGAGGGAGAGAGAGAAAGACAGAAAGAGCCACACACAGCGAGAGAGGGTGCGAGAGAGAGAAAGAGAGAGAGAGAGAGCCAGAGAGAAAGGGCGATGAGGGAGAGGGGAAGGACAAGAGGGTTGGAGGGCGAGTTGAGGAACAAGAGGGAGGGTCGCGTTGGATGGTGGTGAGAGGGGGTGGTTGCCGGAGGGTCGTAGGGCTGACGCACACCATCATGACCAAAGGGTCTCCTTTCCTCTCGATGTCGTTCGTCTCTCTTTCTCTCTTTCTCTATCTCCCCGTCTGTTCCTCTGCCTCTCTCTCTTCCTCTTTTACTCGCTTTCTCTCTCTCTCTCTCTCTTTTTCACCCTCGTACCCTCTCGTTTCGCTTCCCTGTCTCTCCCGCGGTTGCTCGTTTTCCTCGTCCGCAAAGCCTGGCTCGTTTCGCACGCGACTTCACGTGAAATTCGAAACTTCGCAGTGACATTACACCGAGCGATCCACCGGACGGACGGATCGAAAACCGCAGATCGATACGCGACGTAAATGGACGCGCGCGTTTCCAAACAACCGGTCGACGATCGCGGCAACGATGGAGGTTTATCGGCGTTTATTGGCGCGCATCGGCGCGAAGAGTTTTTGAAAAAAAAAAAAAAAAAGAAAAAAGAAAAAAAAACAAATCGCAATCCATGCGAAACGCGCATAAAACAGCTCACGCGACAATAATTTCGCGTGCGCGACGAATTTAACGAGTGTATAGAGCTCCGGACAAATTCAGTTACGAACGAAGGGGATTATTAAAAAGGGAACACTATATTTTGAAGTTTTTACACACCGACCGCCGCGCGGAGCAACTTTTTCGCAAAACGAACGCGAAATATATAATAGTGTTTAATACACGAAAAAACATTAATTATTTCTGCCGTAAAATTCCCGCTGCTTGTTGATTGATCTTTTACACGCGCAGAGCTAATTTTGTCGGAACTTTAATATTCGCGATATTTTTAAATTTATTTCTATACGAAAATCCGATTCAATTCGAACGGCGCGGTTACGTTCTCTAGCGATAAATTCTTCCGCGAATTTCGAGTCGACCTTTTCTTAGCAAATATTTGAACGGGGATTTAATTGCGAGGATATTCAGTTGTGAAGATTAAACGATCTCGACGAATTAAGTTTCAAGAGTGTAACTGGACTAACGGAATCTCTTTTCTTTGTCAATTTCGAGACAAGATTAAATTTCTGTGTGTGTACTTCTTATTTCTCTTCTCGAACTCCCCCCGCTGCCCACTTTTCCAGCGAACAGAAAGTGTAATTATATTTATTATGAGAGACTGATACTCTCTCGCTCTTCGTCGCAGTCAAACGGCGAAATGTCTCGCAAATTGTCCGCAAAATTGAACGGAGAAGAAAAATAAACAATGAAATATTAATCTCTCGCGTTTTCTTATTATTATCTGTTTTACGACACATTTTTGTCGCGCGATATAAATTTCGCAAGCTCGCAAACACACAAATCACAGGAGAAAATGTCGAGTTTGAAGCGTCCTGTAGGGTATCCTCGACTTCGCGGCGGGAACGAAATGCATTCCGGTAAAGTGGTTTATTCCTCGCGAATGTCAGACATCCGAGTAAAACAGGCGGAAGGAAGTCAGATCGTTTCGTCGTTCCGACGAATATGCAAGGGCGCATTCCGATGGTCATCGCCCCGGGTAACGTTATTTACGCCGGCGTCGGCCACCGCCGGTGGAAATAGCGGCGGCCGCTCTTATCTTCACGAGAATCTTGGTGAGAAACTCGTTCACCTACTCCCCTTTCCCCCGTACGAGAGAAAATGTTCTCGCCCCGGATGCGAACACGGTCCATCGGCAGCTGCGAGGTCGCGCCATGCGGAAAACTATCCCTCGCCGCGAAACGAGACGAGCGGAAACTTTTCAATCGAGTTTCTTGTTCGGCGCGGCGGCGGCGGCGTCATCGTCTTCTTCCACGGCGGCGTAGAGCCCCGGTCGTCTCGTTACGGGGCTTTTTATTTTCGTTTCTCTCGTTCCCGCGGCTCGCCCGACCGGAACGGAATCGACGGCGCCGAAAGAATACCCTCGATGATCGCAGGAATCGCAGCGAAAGGGGAAAAGCTCCCCGACCGAAACGAGCGGATTGACATCTGTTCGCGCGCTCTTCCGATTGTCCATATGTATATCCTATTTTTTGTCACCGCGTTACGCAGGCGAAGTTCAGTTGCAGCGACCCAGACGTCTGTCATATATATGATATTTCTTCAACAAAGCGAAATGTTTCCTGCGCGTGCTTGCGAAATCCCGTCGATGTCTTATTTCATCATATTTTTCCCGATTCCAAGTTTTATCGGATTATGCATTACTTGCTTGCGAACGATCAGAACTTGATTGTTTCAGAGGGAGAGAGAGAGAGAGAAGCGTCGGAATAAAATATTGAATTATATGCAATTAACGGCACTTTCAACTTGTAACGACATTTTATCAATAAAAATACAAAAAAAAAGTGCGAGAAGTTAACGATCAAGCGTCACGCTGGCTGCGTATTCCTCCCGTTATATTTCTCCCGATATATAAAGAATAAAATGTGAAACCGCGCGCGAGGACAGACTATTACTTCGCGAGTCCGGCAACACACGATCAATAAATGCACACCTAAAAAAAAGTAAGGACGAAATAAAATCCTCCGAGCAATCCACCGAGGCAATCTCGACTCGACGATCCCCGGAGATTCGGATTTTCGCCGTAAAGCAGTTCGTTCATTCGGCGTAACAGATTAATCCATCGACGCTTCTTGTGGACTCTCTCTCTCTCGGCTGGCTATAAAAAAAAAAAAAAAGTCTTATTTAAATTATCGCGAGACTTAATCGCACAACGATCCGTAGATTTTTCTCTTCTTTCTGCTTATTCACAAATTGCGGACCTAGAGTCTGACGACGTGTATGTACGAAACCTCTTATCTCTTGCATCGGGTTGCGCAATAGACCGGGGTTTAATCACGGTTACATTGCGATTGAGTTTATGAACTCATTATTCCGACGATGCGCGTATCAATCGACTGGCAATCGCGATTGAATAATTCGAGCTCAGCTCGGTACGAACATTGAATCACACCGATCGACATAGTCGGACTTGCATTTACGCAAATCGACGGAGTCGGTTCTTGAATGAGAGTGTAAATGATTAAGTGCGGAAAGGGCGGTTCGTTCTTGATCGATGTCCATCTGAATACCCATTCGAACGTGATCGCTTTGCAGCTCGGTGAATGTAATGCCCGAGCATTTTCACGTATAAACGATCCGATGGGAGCGAAATTATCGCGATACAAAGTGAATGTAAATTAAATAAGTAGACGCGTGAATGGCACGTGAAGATTTGACAGATATCAATTTGCTAAGAGATTCCAAGAGAGACTGTAACTTTTACATATACCGGATCTCTCTTTGATTTATCGTATTGTGTCAAAAAAAGGAAGAGAAAGAAAAAGAAGAAGAATAACGACGCGTTCATCGGTAAAGAAGAAATAAAACACACACATGGACTCTCGATTTATCTACGATCGTGGGAGAGGACGACAGTCTCTATATCGTCGATCCGGAATGCCACCTGCGCGTGCCGTAATACATTACTTAACGGCGAGTCACGTTTTTCCTGTTCACCCGCTACATCCAGATGTGCAACGCACCGTACGTGTTCGACGAGCGCGGGGGCGTTGGCGCCTAGGCGCGCGGAAGACTCGTAAAATTTCATGCCGATGGCAGTGGAAGAAGTTAACGACTTCGCTACATGTACATACGTGTGTGTGTGTGTGTGTGTGTGTGTACGTTGCACGAATCCCAGGTTTTGATAGAAAACATTTATTAGCGCGATACGAGGAGGACGAGGCGTCGTAACACTTCGTAAAAGATCCGAGAATTCCACTTGGATCAACAACAGACGTTTATTCGTTCCGGAGAGAGAGAGAGAGAGAGAGATACGATCTTTCCGAATAAGCTTTGTGCGCTTCGAGCGAATCGATGACGCGCGCACGCGACGTAATGACCGAATGATCGCGTTAATAACGCATTCGCGCCTCGCGTTCATTTGCCTCTCTCGTCCATTTCGCACTCTCTCGCAAATCTTGGGGCACGCGCGCGCGCGCGCAATTATTACATGTAATTGATCGCAGAGCGCAATCGCTCTCTCGTTGCAACGCACCGGGTTTCCCGCAGTTGTTTATTTTAGATACCCCTCCACGTGTGCCGCACCCACACTTCCCGACATGACCGCGCGCGCGCAGGGGGGGGGGCAAACGATCGTTTGCAGGTTGCACTTTGGCCTGTGCAAGGTAAACGTCACGGGCTCCCGGTCTCCGGGAGCAAGTAATTTTGATGTTACTGCCGCGGAACTGCAAAAGTAATGGTAATGGCTGGAGAAACCGGGGGAGAAGAAGGAAGACTTGAGAGACGAAGACCGCAGAAGCAGAGAGAGCGCGAAGTTTCCAGAACTGCAACCTCTGTTGCCTGTTCCGAAATATATGTTATGGCGCAATGTCGACGAAACTCTGTACACACATATATATATAGAGAGAGAGAGAATGTGTGTGTGTGAGAGAGAGAGAGCGATTGCAATATTGCTCCAGAGCTCCGGCGCGCACGAAGTGCGGTGTGCGTCTGTAACTTATTTCCCGACTGCGTTGACTGCCGACTGTCGTGCATTCGTTATCATTCGTTTTAAATGCAAATTCGCCCGGTTGCAATCGCGCATTAACATCGCGGCGTTATATTCGTCGCAAGACGCGTTCGTCGCGTCATATGAAATTTTTAGCGCCGATTTTCCACGAAAAAAAAAAAAACGTGGAATTTTTATCTCCGTTACGGAGCGATTTTTGCGCGCGCAAAGTGGAAACAAAGTGGACGTTTCACCGCGTATCTCGGAAGAGATATTCGTGAAATAAATCGTGAAACATTTGTGTGCGGCGAAATATCGCTTCTGTAATTTCCGAAAATATCAAACTGTGCGCTAATTATATTCCGATATTTTTTTTTTTTCTATCTTCGAACGGATTAAAATTTGACATGAAAAATGTTGAGAAAAATTTCTTTTTTCAGCATAAGTTTTTGAAACGCACTATATAACGTAATTTTGCACTCATTGTCAGTCCCGACAAAGTCGCGACAATCCAAAAAAAGACGTTTACACAGTGCGTGATTTATCCCTTCCCGCGCAAGAAAGTCAGAGACCGATTAACTCCCGTCCCGTCTGTTTGCCGTTTTCTTTACAGACCAGATGAGCGACATCTGCAAGAAATACTACCTGCGGGATCTCTACAGGAAGATAGACGGCGCCGTTCTTACTTCGCAAAATGAGAGGGAGCTCGATTGCACCATCACTTTCCAGACTCACAGCATCCTCCAGCGGTTCATGCTCCGATTCGATCAGCTGCAGTTAGACTGCAACGATCATCTCTACATCTACGATGGCGCGCACGCGGTCGGCAGTTACAAGGTAAGTCCGTTCGTGTGATAAGTCCGTGGCGTGTGCGTTAAAAGGATATTATCGCGCGCGGACCCTTCCGTTCGGCCTTCGCGAATTATCGTGCGGACGCTTTCGATAAGATGTAATGGATTTCGATTCGGTTGATAACGTAATGGGAGGAGAGGTCCGAACTCTAGAGAGCAAAGAGAAAAATTTAACGGCGAAGAGGAATTAAATTCAGACCGATCGAAATCGGCCGGTAATTTTGGACCGAACGATCCGACTTCGAGCGCGAAATTGACTTCTGCACGTTTTTTTCTGTAAAAGAAAATGGAAAAAGTGACGTGTATTAGCGTCGAAAATAGAGAACACGGTCACCTTAATCTGATTTCAAATCCCGCTCGGAATGTGTCACGTTGTGTAAATATAATTCTCGTTACCGATCAGCGAATACGTCAAAAGATAAAAATGCGCAAAATCAAAAATACACATTTGCACAATTTTCTACCGAATAAACAGGTTTTCGAGCTTTCAGCTCGATTTATATAACGCGTTGCGAAAAGTCAGTTTGAATAAGCGCGAGATAAGTGAGCCAACAGGCGCAGCGACTAGATCGCCTCGAGACGATGAAATCGGGGTCAAGGCGAGATTCGCGAGATCGCATAGAGCATGTATGTGTTATTCTTGTGCAAAAACAAACGAAATTTGTGAACGCGCAGATTTGAGCGCCAGATTATTAACTGATTTACCTTGAAGCTGCTCGACGCGAAATATATCTTGACACGCGCGACATCAAGTTGGCGACTTTTATTTCTTTGGTTCTTACGCAAACGCGCAAAATCAGGAATAAAAAGTTCCGAGGAACAATTAACTCGCGCTCGAAGATTGCGTCGAATCGGCGAATTTTAATTATATATATAATACACAAATATATTAATCAGCCGAAATAGCGGACTCGCGCGTGTTTAACAGCGCGCGAGAGTTGGTACAAAAACGCGTGAACAGTACGTGCTGATAACAATGGCGCGCGATAGAATATAATGAATATTATTTTTCAATTACTCCGCGATAAATTTTATTGCGGCGCGCGCAAGTTCCATACAGAAGTTAATTATTTAGCTACTTAACGCTATACGGCATGAAGGTGTTTAAAGGATCAGCTGGGAGCCATTAAAACGCGGCAATTTCCACTGAAATTGCCGCGTGGCTCGTGTTTCAACTAGAAATTGCAAGCGATATTAAACGTGCTAATACACGGGTATTGTACGAGTATATATGTACGGTCTCGCGCGCGCAATCGCGCGCGAGGCTGAAAACAAAAACCTCACCTGCAAATGGAAATATGTACGACGCGTCGTCTCGCGTCTGAAATTATAATATTATGAAATTTTATCTCTTCCGTCGCGCGCCATCTGTGGCGAGTTATTTACGCGCGACAAAACATATATTCGCGCTGTGAAATTATAACACTTTTAGACGGCAATTTATTTTTTTTTGTGTGAAGGGAACGTTGGTGAGAGAAATCCTTCCCTTCCCCCCACACGTAACGTTTTACGTAATTTAGTCACTCGACGAAACACGGAAAAAAGTTGAAGCACGAAGATTAATTGAAAAAAAAAAAAAAAAAAAAAAAAACAATTCCTATCTTTGAGCGAAGTTGCCTGAAGCGCGCCGTTTATACGCGAGAATTTTATCGTTTTCGAAGAACGAAGACATTTTGAGGGGAACGTTTCGAAGGGAACAAATAAATCGACGCATTAAAATTCGCGTCGCGAAACACCATAATTTTTCAGGCCGCTGTTACTCGAAAGATCGCGGTAAGTGTATGAGAGAGTTCTTCTAAACAACAGATGTCCGACTCTAACACCACCTTAATAAATATTCATTATTTATCTCATAAATATTTTACTATAGTACCGCTAACTTGAAATCGTCTCATTTTGTTATTATATGCGAGAGGCATTTGCTTCGGGCAGATGGGATATGAGAAGTGCGAGCAATTTAGAGGGATCTCTTCCAAGATTAAGATTGAAGATTTTGTGGCGCGTGACGAAGACGACGTCAACGAGCTGAAGAAAGCTCCTCGCGGCGAACGATGTCGTTCGACGAATCGGCCATCAACGTGAGAGGAAGCGTGACTGACGTTGCGCTCACGCAACGTTTTATGATTCGTCGTAAAACGATCTTTCTTCGGTTTCTCTCCGACGTAACGAGAAGCACGAGTCAACGCACCTCTTCGACCTAATTGCCGGTCTGTCGATCATAGACATTGCAAGCTAATTGCGTGATGTACAACGTGATTTTTCCACATTTAGAATGAACACTGTGTTGCCAGAGAGAAAGAGAGAAGAAGGGAAAGGAAGAGAGAGAGAGGCGGTTCTCTCTTCCTCTCTTCGGCCGCGAGGTTGAATTTTAATGTATTCCCGGTCCCCATTATGCATTCCGAGCGTGGCCGGCGCGGGACAGTGGAAACTTGCGCCATTAATCAAGATTCGTTTCTTGAGGGAAGGTTGCGCGAGAGAGCGGATTCAGATCCGCGCGCGCGCGTCCCTTGTTTCAAGTTCCTTCCTTCGATATCTTTTTTTTTCTCCCTCTTCTTTTTGCAATCGAAACGAGATACGCCTCCGGCACGTCTTCATTAAACAGTACTTTCCGCAGGAACTTTCGCGAGGAGCAAGCAATTTTGTTAGGAAGAAAAAAAAAACTTGTATTCTTTTGTATCTCGAATAAGTGGCAGTTCACAGCTTCCGCAACTTTGTGCGAGGGAGACGCAATCGTTTGCCCGTCTCTTATTGTTGTTGTTGTCGTTGTTTCAATTATTAAGATTCGATCAAGCGCGCGTCGATGCTGCCGGCGGTATGCTTTTTGCGCTTTGCGTTATTTTTTTTTTTTTTTTTTTTTCACGAAGAGAGTCGACCGGCGCGCGCTCCCTTTGAAAAATGAATACATTTTTTACGGTTCACTCCCGAAGTGAACATCCCGCGAATGTGCGTATTCGAGCGCGGCGTGCGGTGTTTATTTATTAAGCGCACTCAATTGCGCGTCCACACCGGTCGTAAACAACCTTCCTCGTTCCGACAGCGGAACAAAGTGGTCGAAATGACGCGCAATTTGCGCCGCGCGCACAAAACTACATGATCGCACGATTATTTTTCTGTCCAAACGACATTACTCTAAGAAATTCGTTACATTTTGTTTCGATTGTATTTGAAATTATATATCTCGATTAATCGAACGGAGGAAACAAATTTTGCGAAGAATTTTTCCAGCACAAATGATAATATCGTTCAATTTTTTTCCAACGTTACGTAAAACTACTAGAGCCGCGTCTTACGCTCCGGACCACCCTGTGCGTTTCCGCCGCGATATTCATCGCTCTCGAAGCGAGTAGGTAGGTAGGTACTACCTACGCCTATCTCGCGCATAAGTTACGAAAAATAAACGACGTCGTAGCGCGCGGCCGCGTTATAGTCAGCGGAATATCTTTTTAATTTAAATTACCCCGTGTATACTTTTCGCCGCATATTATCCGCGATACGAGGCACATACGCGAATTCACACGAGTTGTGCGTGTGTGTGTGTGTGTTAGCGCGCACACATACCTATGACGCTGCGCGCACAGATACACGCGTGTGACGCAGGGCGGAAAGCCAGAGAGCAATGCAATTTTGCATAATGGCGCTTTAACTTTAATCTTTTTTACGACTTTCGTAATGGGCCGTTAAGCGCGCTTTTTTATTGCGTAGCTTTCTCCTTATTTTCAAATATGCCACCCGTCTTCTCTCTCTCTCTCTCTCGCCGAGGAACTTTGTTCGCTAATACATGTAATTTTAGTTTCGTTTTTGCGCGCCTTTAACTTGTTTGTGCACGTCTTCGACGCTGTTACGCTGTTTCTTCACAGCGAAGCGACGTGGTGTTTCGAAAACAGAGAGATATGTTATATATTCTATATATCCCGCCGCAACCATAGAAAATACGAGAATGCACACATTATTCATCTCCTTTATGCGGCAACTTTTTAGCGGAAAAAAAATCATAAATGTAGCAAATACGAGTAGTAAGTGTGAATGAAGAGGCAACTCTTCAAAGTACTAAGTAAAGTTTATTATTTCTCCTTTCGCGTCGTTGCGGAAAAAGTTGGTTTTAATTTTAGAATCGCGTAACTGGATGTATGGTAATTCTCCTTGCCTACTTTTTTTTTTGTTTTCTTCTTTCTACCTCTCGCGTATCGCGCGCGCGAGAGATAAAAATTCTTCGCGCAAAAAAGAATTATCCGCGCGACGCATTCCAATTGGAATAACCTGCGCATTTTATCAATGCGCTTTGAATATTCAATTGTCAACGCGTGTCTTCGATACGTTCTCTCTGTTGCGCCAATGTAACGCGATATATATCTTTTGCGCGTGTAAATACAAATGCGCTGAAACGGGAGAAAATTATCCCGTTATTGTCGCGCCGTTTTAATTTTCAAATTGCGTTTATATTCCTCTCGCGACCGCGTCGCTAAGAACACGACCGTATTTGTAAACGGAATTCGTTTCGATTTTTTTGTTTTTTTTCTCTCGTATTCCCGCGATTAATTTGCATCCCGGGAGACTCGGGGGAAACAAACAAACGAGTGAAGTAGTTCTAATTTCGCAACTTGTAATTAACTTGGCCCGCCGAGCCAACTTCGTGTCTCGACGAAAAAGAAACGCACGTGGAAACAAAAAAAATGTTGCCTTAATCGTTACGTCAAATAACGTAATCAACTCTTTATCGACGCACTTATTGTGCTTTTCTTCTTTTGCTCTCGAAACAAGAAAGCAGCGTAATTAAAGACTCTCAGTAATTAGAAGAAAAATCAGATTTGTCGAACGCGCTTTTTATAAGGTTTTTTTTTTTTATCGAGCTTTACCGTAACACCGCGACGTATCGAGCGAGTTGTGAGCTTGTTTATTAAACGTCCCGGATTTTTCTGGAATGGCGTCTCTCTTTCGTTTTTTTTTTTTTTTTCGAGAACGTCGAGAAGACAGATCGTCGACAGAATAAGGTCGCGGGGAAAAGATGATCGCTCTCGCAACCCTGAATCGAAAATTGCGACAATAATATCGAGGACGCAAAACACGTGTCGCCATTAGATATGCCCGCTTTGATCTCGAATATTCGCGCGAAGCGTTACACGCACCCTCCTCCTCCCGCGACTGAGGGGATAAGGCCCGGTCATTAACGGATGAACTTGGAAGCGCGCGGCGGGATCCGTAAATCCGCCTGAATCCGCCGAAAGCCTCCCTACTGCTCTCTATCTCTCTCCCTCCCGCCGGTTGTATACAAACTCCGCGCGCGAATATCTCGAGATATTGATAATGGAAGGGCGGGAGATGATCCGTGGCGTCTTCTCCGCGTTTCAACATTGAAACGCCACTGCTAAATACCGCTCTTACTGAGTACATTGGGATATTACAGAATGCTTCTATCTATCTATCTCTCTCTCTCTCTTATGTATATATAGCGCTTTAGATTAATCCGCGGGGTACCTCTCGAAGGCTTAACCCGGGAAAATAGAAATCCCTCGTTATTGATGTGAACCAATTTCGGCTGATTCCATGACGGAGACCCTCTTCGTTTGGAACACAGTTGCTTGTAATAAAACGAGAAAATTATCGCGAGTATTACGTCGTGTATTCTTGTAGCTCGCAAATAACTGAAACAATAACTAACGACTTTGAGGAAAAAAATAATCAAGTTTTAATAACATAGTCGTTATTTTTCGCCGGAGTTTTTTCATGATTTTTTTTTTCAACCAAAGCGTGTACGCACTCTGCGAGTTGTAAAGAGGCATCAAAATTGAACCGGCTAACTTTTCCGTAATGCAATTTCGTTGCATCTTTCTCTCTTCCTCTCTTTCTGTTTTTCACGTTTCTCGACGTTGCAGCGAGAGATGTGATAATAAAACTCTCGAGCTATCTCAAATATATACATATATACGCGCGAGTTTTATGATGTAACGCCGTGGTGTACATTATGCAATACTATATTTTTATCGCGGTGCAAAAGTGTCCGTCGTAAAGCGGTTGTAAAAATAATTCCGGAAGACCAAACAAATTGCATATCTCGATGCGCGACTTGTAATCACATTAATTACTTGTTACGTAACGGCTTAACGAAGTCGAAATATTAAAAATATTTGGATACTTTCGCGTTCGAGGCAAAACCGCGGCACTTATATAATATCCGATGTGCGTTCGCGCGAGGATTATCCGCGTGATCGATTTCCGAAAAACCGCGTCGTGTTTTAACATGATCTCGCGCATATCGCGCGGCACGTCCAACGTTGCGTTAAAACGCAACGTGTTCCCCGCGCGGCGTCGGAGGCGAAAAAAATTGTTTTACCGAAGCCGAAGGCAAATTTGTTCTACCTTCGTGCACGCGCGGCTTTGCCGAGGCTTTTAGTTTTCGCGTTTGCTTCCGCCGGTATAGCGCCCGGTTTAAGCCGCGTTTTTCTTCTCGCTCTAACCTGACGGCTGCTCGGTCCAGACAAAGGCTTAAGCTTGTAGTCACGTCGGCTCCACGCTAACTTTTAGAGTGTCTTCAGCACACATACGATTTTCCATTTAGTTGTCAGACGCAAACACGACGGCTCGGAAAATCCGCGCGTTCTTACGTCCGTATAGACGTCTGAAAATGTTAACAGCTTCTCGGATTAGATTTAGATTATAGTTTTTTTTTGTTACTTTGTCTCTCGTTTTGCTAAAACGTGACGTTTGAACAATATAACCGCGTCAAACTGTGACCAAAAAAATTATTTTAAAAAATTTAGCTGCGTCCAAATCGTACAATTGTATTCGAAATATCGTGGAGAGACGCCGCGTTTGCGAGATTTTTAAGTTGGCAAAATTTTATATCACAATCGACAATTACGCCTGTGACCGTAAATTTCTTGTGTCTATAAAATTTTCGATTGCGACGAATTTACGTGCAATTTACGATTATTTCGTTTTAAGTTTATTTTGATTTGAAACGTGCGATAATAACGAGCAATAATAACGCGTACGTTGAAATACGTATATACCAAACGCGCTATTATCATCTTGGATTACGAGCTTTCGACGACTGTGTTACGAACGTACTTGCGAGTAGTTGACGAGCTACGTAAGGGCGCGCGGATGCGATAAAATAAAACGAGCGAACTGCAGAAAGGATGACGGGGCGCGCAGCAGCGCCCTTCTCTTCTTCACCCGGCGAATGGCGGCTGTTGAAGGATTGTTTCTCCGTCCGTTCTCCCGCCAACTTTCTCACGTCCGCGATTGCGTCTGTGTGCGAGTAATGATAACGTCGACTTGAACTTTCTTACAGGCACGATATCGCCCTCGAGAATTTGTGCAGTGCTTACCGTGGAATTTCGCAAGTTTCCGGAAGCTGTGCAGAGCACAACTCCCTCTCTCCCTCTCCCCTGTCGAAACGCAGCGGTCGGGACGAAAAGAAAGGGGGAGAAAGGGGTATACCTAAGAGAGTTATCGTAAAGCGTTAAGTTGACCGAATTTATGCTAGTTGCTCCGCCGTTCTGGCCATAACCCCCGACCAGGTTGCGTCGTGCCGATATTCCACAGTACTCCGCAAACACGCAATTTTGAAAAGCACCGAGAAAAAGGAGGTAGAGACAAAGCTTTGAATTCGCGCTTCAATAAATTGTACAAGATATTCCGCAAACTTATCGCACACACGAGACACGTGATCTCAATTAATTTTATCTAATTACACTGTCGACCGTTACACTTATCGCTAGGAAGCGACGTGATTCCGTTGAATCGCGCGATCCGACAGCTCGGCGTGACCGAAGACGTAAACACATATCACACAGAGTGTTATCTAATTTTCATTAAAAATATTACGAAGTTTTTCGAGACACACACACACAAACATACGATTTGTGCGATGTGTTTCGAGTAAATGCTGTGATTTCTCTTTATCAGAATAAAACACGTAGTAAGTTTATCTCATATTTTTGTTGCTGTTACACACGACGCTGTTGAAAAACAAAACATTAACGATAATTTGTAAAAAAAATTCCACGTAAGCAAAACTGTAAAACAACTTCTATCACTCGCGTTGTTTTTAGTCAGATTATTATTTACTTTTTTTTAGCGCGATATAAATAATTTCAGTTTAATTTTCTCAAAATGCTGGCTGCATACACGCGACAGGAATATTTCGTAACTTGTTTATCCATTTTTTCCTCCATTTTGTTATAAATTTTCATTCGCGATGAAAACTCCATGAGAAGACTGCTGCAGCACTTAACGTGTGTAATATTACGATCTGTTTACGTTACAAAATTTTAATTACTTATTTTCACTTAACGTCAGTTTCATCTGTTTATTTGCGAATTATATAAACGAGAAACTCTCCGACTTGATATTTTTAGCTCTACACATTTTTTTCCCCCCGCACTCATTCGATAAATCGTTACTCGGTTATATATATTTGCGATTGAAATAAATTGGAGTAACTCGACGCGCGCGACGAAAAAGCAGCTTATCCCCTCCCGAAAACGACAGAGATCGGCGACAGTCTTCGAATCGGAAAAAACTTTAAGGTGTCGTCTTCCTCTTCGAGCTTTATCATCTCGTGAATACTTCAAGTTGTGTATTTTCTGCTCTTCCAGCCACACATACTTTTCTCGATACATCTATTGTTTTTTTTTTTTTTGTCATATTGTATTTCTACGTATGAAAAATTATTTTAGTTACATTGTGTGTGGTTTTTTTATCTTACGAATAAATGAGAATCAAATGACGTGTAAAATCTCCATCGGATATCTCTCAAAGCTTCTGATTCAAGAGTTTCTTTCATTAACGATTATTTTGTCTGTCGAATCCGAAATATCGCGTTTCCAGACACGGAAATTACGTCGTGTTCTTTACGTCTGCCAATTAATTATCTCGTAGACGCCGGAAGCACGAAACGTATCGAATTTGCGAATAAACGTGCCAATTCAAGAATCGTCTCGCGTTAATAAAAGCTCGAATTGCTATTTCACGCTAAGCGAACTACAATGTAACGAGAAAGCGGGAATTCTCCGTTCAGCTTTTATATAACTTTTTGCAAATATAAATTTACATGGATACACACACACGGCGCGCGAAAACATAATGCACGATGTTTTAACGCCGTTTGTTCGCTCGAACACACACACACACGGACATCTCTCATTGAATCTCGAGTGAAGAAACGAGAGACAAATTTCAACGCGCGCTCGCGCGAACGTGATTGACGCAATTGACCTTAAACCCAGGACGACTCCTCTTTATCTCAAGGTGACAAATCCACCATCTTTGATGCGCGCGCAAAATCAGGTCGTTGTTAATCCGATATTTTACACGAAGCGTCTTCCCTCGCGGAGACGAGTCGTGTTCGAAAGAGAGCTGGGCGTTCGCGATAAGATCGCATTGCTGATTCGAAAATCGCGTTTCTCGAGGAGGGGGGGGGGCCGCGAATTTACATTCGCCCCCGTAGAAATATCCGATCGTACGATCAATAAATCCGCAGTCGAGAGGAGACGACCGAGATTGAGTCATTAGTTACGGGGATAAGACTAATGACCCGATCCCCTCGAACGCGATAAATCAGTTTCCCGAGCGAGTGAACTTATTCGGCTTACATCGGCCCCCGAGCTCCGCGCTATGTAACCGAGCGTAATGGCGAACACATATTCGGAGGGACGGAGGGAAGAGGGAACGTACTGCGGCCAGGCCGCGGCGGGCGGCGTATACCGGTCGGCCGGGTAACGCGTGTAGTAAATTCGCAGTTATGAGCTGGTTCTTACGACTGGTCTAACCACCCCGTTGATTTATGCGCCGTACACGAACGACGCGATAACGCGATTAATAACGTTGCGTCCATTAACGATGCCGCAAGTTCGAATTTAGGGCGAACGCGTCTCTCGCGCGCGCGCGCGCGATTCTTTCTTCAAATTCCGGACAACCGATTGTCTCTCTGTGCCGGCAACTTTTCGCGCGCGCGATCAAAAATTTATTCGACACTCGTTTGTTTTTACGAGTGTCTCGTTGCCAAGTAGATAATCGACACGATATTATCGATGAAAAAACAAGCATTTCGACCATAACGAAGTTTACACGTTTTTTTTTAATTTCGCACGTTCCCTCGCGATTCATTATCTTGACGAGAGGAAGATTCGCGAGTGCGATATGTCGACGTGTTTGCTCTTCGATGTCGCGAATTTTCGGCTCGCAAATGTACTTGCGCTAATGTGTACGGGGGTTCGAACGTAATTCTCTCGCGAAATATACAATGTAAAACGCCAAAAACAAATTAGTATAATATAAATTGAGAATATTTGGAAGATTAATTCTACATGTAGTTTGAAATATTCGCGCGATTCCACCAAATAATAATAAACATACGCGAATGCTCACTCCTAACTCGAAGAATTAATTATGAAACTTATGTAACCGCGACGTGCACAACTTCATTTTAACCTGTTATGCGAGAAATAAATTATTCCTTTCCCGAGAATGTGTGCCTGTGCCTGGCTATTGTGTACAAACGGATTACGCGGAATGTATCTGTATAAATTCCGGTTTGTTTAAAACAGAAATTAAAATTATCTACCCATCGATATATGTGCGCACGTAACCAGTGATGCAAGATCTGGCACCAAGATCACCGAGGTGGGGGGGGGGGACACGCACACCATAAGTTCTTGCTTGAGTGCGTGCACCCCCACCACCTGGTGCTATCTTGCCAGATCTTGCATCACTGGACGTGTAACTGTATATATAAATTTTCTAATTATTTTTTCTTTATCACACCATTACTCTGTACTTTTCCATTTGACGAAGAGCTCATTCGAATGTTCGTCCCGTCGAGAGATTATTTCCTGTGTGTGTGTGTGTGTATGACCGATGAATATCTATTCTATACGTGAGGATAATATCGATCGAGCAGTTTGCCTTGAGAATTGCCTTTTGTAACCATCAACGAGTTTGAATATATCCCATGTACCTCTACTCACGCACACTCGTGTCGCTGAAGGTGTCTGATTGTTACGCCGACATTGTTGATTCAACAGAAAATTAACCAGTAATAACACCTCTTACGCAAGAGGTTTGTACGGGGGGGAATTAAATCGACGGAGATGGTAATCGACAGATTGATGAGTTTGCCGAAAAACGTCAACTTGTGTCGCTGTGTTCGTGGAAACGCGTTTCGTTACAAAGGAACGCGTAATAATTATTCATTTCGTAAAATTTGCAGAGAAGAATCGACCGAAATCGTGAAATTAAATTTAAATGTGTAAAAGTTTTTGCAATTTGCAGAGACTATATATCCTTGACCGAATAGCTAAATAAAGGTTTTGTTTGTCTACGGGACTACAGGTAAATGAAAGATAATTTATTCCCCAGCCGCGCCAGTTAATTAATTCTTGACATACGGGATGTTATATATGCATATTGCATATATTACATTATAATAACTGCCGCTCGCGAGAAGTTTGTTTTTTGATTGCTTCTTTAACGCGCAATTACACGCCCGGCGCGCAATAAGGATCGTTCAATTTTGAAACTCGCCGTTTATAACGTGGACCATTTACGCTCTTACAAGATTAAAACATCTTCCACAGATAATTCCTACGGGTTTAATTCGATTGAACTTTTACCCATCGCGCGCTACGTTCTTTTAATCATTTCTATTTAATCAGTTCTTTCGTCGCTTTTCCCTCAACGTGTGCGTTTCCCTTCTCTCAATTCATCCTCTGCGCGATTCCACGCGCATATTTTATCTTTTACTCGGCCGCTTATCTCATTGTTTCTTTTGTTTCTCCTCGCATACGCTCACGTGCCGTCCGTATGTATTTTCCTTCTCTCACGTTTGCACAACAATGTTCACTTTTGATTGGCATATACTCTCGAGATTATTCTCTCCGAATCAGCGATCGCGATCGTATACGATCGTATAAATAGTGCAACGCGGATGCTAAGCTCGATAGAAGTTGTTGTACGAGCGTTCGATTATGTCACTTCGTCGCTCTCTTCGGATGCACGTCTACCTGGCGTTCGCAGTCGCTATTGCGGCGATTGACGCCAGCACAGGTAAGTTGTGAGAATATTTAATTTTATCCTGTGACACCGCGTGTCATTTATTTGTCTTCAGACGAGGTTATTAAAATTTATAAATAGAAGGAAACGACTTCTTATTAAGAAAAAAACAAACGCTGCTAATCGCGCGACTATAGAGACACGTCGAAAGGATGTGCAACTCGAAATTTATATCCGAATTTTATATATCTTTACTTGATTTATATGTGACTCTTTGGCGAAGATGCGTGCGACAAGACGAAATGCCGGGGCCCGTTGGAGTATTACAGATTGCTTGGTTGCGAGCCGGTTTACGGCAAAGAAGATGATTGCTGCCCGATAAAGTACAACTGCGACAGTGTGAGAGCGAGAGCTAAGAACAAATGTTACGTCAACGGTAAGGAGTACGACGTAGGCGACAAGCTCAAACCCGAGGACTCGAATCCTTGCGATTTCGACTGCGCCTGCCAAGAATACAACGGGATGTAAGTTTTACACAAACCAAATTCGCGCGAAACACGCGCCGCCTGCACAACAACGCATTGCTAAATGCTCGCGTGATGTTAAACTCGCGAGAGAAAAAAGGAAAAAAAAAAGAAAAAGAAAGAGAACGGAAGAAAATGCGAGAGAGAACCACCGCCCATTATGAAAACAAACTCCGGGGGTTTTAATCGCCGTGTAAAAACTCCATCCGTGTATTTCCGTGCTGTTTTTCGCGCGATTTTACACACGGCAATCACATGAATATTTAATATACGCAGGCCATCAGCCCGCGTTCGGCGCGTTTTCTTTCGATATTATGAAAGATTCATGTACGACGTCGCGTTATTCAAATTACGTCACATTTTCTCGCACGCGTCGACAGTTCGGGATTATTCTGTCATATGGTAACACATGTCATGTACACACGCCGCGCACAGATGTGTGCGGATGTAATTCACGTCGCGCGCGAGATTTCTTTGCATTAGTAGAAAAAAATATAATATTGTTCAACGCGAATTTTTGACGGCTATTTGACGCGATTTCCCGCATAAAAAACAAAGTGCTCGAGCTGCGCGCTTGTGTATCCCTTCGTTAATCAGAAACTCAATTTTGGTGCGAACTACTTATTGAAGCTGAACAAAAAAAATATCGAATATTTATTTTGCGCGCTGTTGAAAATCATTTATTGTAATTTTATTAAACAAAAAAAAATCAAATCTTTTTTTAGCGCGTCGTTTATCTGCGCCGGCACTGATTGCGCTTTCGCACCTTTAGAACCTAATTGTTTCCAACGACCCAACCCGTCACTATGCTGCGGTGGGAATGAAAAAGTTTGCCGTAAGCGCGTTTCTTTCTCTAACGACTGAATTAAGAAAAAAAAAAAAAGAATTAAAAGTTGAATATTTGTGTTTATAAAATAATTTTTTTCCTTTAGTCAAAAATAATGAGGAAAGAGCTACCTGCGTTGTGGACGGAATTACGTACAAAGATGGCGAGTATTTCGAGGTAAAGAATGAAACAGATATGACGTGCGTTTGCCAACCGGGTTACGAAGGTACGCGGACAGCAGTGACCTAATTGTTTCTTGTTTATTCAATTATTTCCATGTATATATTCACTTTAAAATACACTTTCAACTCTTGCCGTCTCGATTCCGTTCGTTTTCAGGCAAAAACGTCGAACCTTTCTGCCACAAGCACAATCGTCCGTATTGCAGTCCCGGATTTTACAATTCCGACGTTATTCATCAAAATTGCGCTCCTATATTTTATGACGATCAACCGCCCCAAACCAGCTGCAGCGTGGTCACGAGATGCCGTGAGTTTACGAAAACAAATTTCGAATATTCATCGCGTTACGCGTTTTAACGCGTTACGGTATTACGAATTTTTAATGAATTTTACAGAAGAGGAAAACGACACTGTCATTCACAATCACGATTTAAAATCCGGAGAAGCTCTGGACGGTACGTTTATTTTTAAAACGAAGCTTTAATTTCTCACACTTAATTTCTTCGCGCGCGCGAATTAATTAAGAAAATCGAAACTGGACGAGTGTTAAATATTCAGAAAAAAATACAATCTCGACAATTCTTTGAACTTTGATCGTTTCAGAGGAGAACGTGTGTTTATTCGGCAACCTGACGATGCATCTTGGCGACGAGATTAGCCCGAGCTTGCAATATTTCTGCATCAAGTGTGTTTGCGAAGTGCCGCCTCTTCCCACCTGCCAACATTTATCGGCCAAAGAGTGCGATTATCCGAAACTTACCCCAATTATACTGTTTTGAAATCTGTGATACTACGACTTGCATTTCTTTCTCTCTGTTGCAACCGTTGGAGATTTTCCGCAGCAAAATTGTTGATTAATCGTCGGAACTTCGAAAAAAAAACAATGTTGTGAGAAAAAAAATGCAAAGATAGAAATTCAAGCCAAGATCGACAATATTTTTCGACACCAAATGATGTACAATTTTTCAATGGTACGATTTTAAATAAAGCAATATATTCTCTCTACAAAGTTTAGTCAGTTTTATTTTCATATTTATTATTCGCTTTTTTTTTTTTTTTTTTTTTTTTTTTTATCGTTTATCAAAACGTTTCTTCGTCTCTCTTCGCGAGTCTCGCGCTTAATTGGTTTCGACTGTCACAGGCGCGCCTTCCATTTCTCAGAAACATCCTCTTTCACTCTCCCATTCGTCTTGTTTCTCTCGCGTGTACGCGATGGAACGCGTATGCATTATTCCCCTTCCTCCGAAAATGACGTTCAACACTTCGTCTCTTGTTGTGTTCACCAGTTCTCTATCTATCTTTCTTTCTCTCTCTCTCTCTCGGATCCCTTCCAGGATAGACGGTCACGGTGTCCAACTATAAATGACGCAGCGCGGACACTAAGACCAGCGAAGTTTTCTTTCACACGTTGATCATGACGCTTCGCGGCTCGCGCTCTCTCATTCGGATGTACGCCTTTGTGGCGCTCGTCGCTGCCACGGTCGCGGTCGACCAAGGTGAGTGTCGACGAAGGACGGAGAAAACGATATTCGCGAATCGGAGAATCGGATAAAACGAAGAGTAAACACGCGCGACCAATTATTCCGGTAATAAAATGATGATGATGATGATCTGAATATTTCAATTTTATTTGCGCGCACTAGCTGGTTGCAAAAAAAATAATTACAAAATTATCTCGGAGAATAATTAGTTTTCGGTTCTTTTTTTTTGTTTTTTTAATTTGTACCGAACTCTCTCCTTTATTGGCTTCTCATGAATAATTCCGCCTCTCGCACGCGTCGCTTACTCCGGAATTACTCGTTTGTTACGTAAATCCACGCTTTAAATTCCGACAACGGGAAGCGCTTTATTTATTTAGGCGCTTTAATGTTTATTTTGATCGGAACCGATTAACTTATCAACCGGTTTTGGTTCTTTGTTGCTGCGCAAGAAACGTGCGACAAAACGAAATGCCCGGGCCCGTTGGCGTATTACAAGGCGCTCGGCTGCAAACCGGTGCACGAAAATGAAAATGATTGCTGCGCGACGAGATACAATTGCGATCATCTGTACGAACGATCTAAGGACAAGTGTTACGTCAATGGCAAAACGTACGAGATTGGCGAGTCGCTCAAAGACGAAGACGCGAATCCCTGTGACATTGCGTGCTACTGCAATCGCGGATACAACGCGGACAACATGTAAGCGCACACGGCTTTTTGTAACATCGAGTAATTTTTTTCTTTTAATAAGTTATCGTTTTTCACTCGAATGTCGAGATAACTCGCGGGAGTTTTAATTCTCGTTCGTTTTTGAATCACGCAATTTCATCGGAACAGCGCTACGTTCAATTGCGCCGTGGTCGATTGTTTCAACGAATTTGGTGGTCTCCAGGAAGGATGTTACTTGAAGCGATCCGCGACAGAATGTTGTGCTGGTGAAAAAGTATGTCGTAAGTATATTAATGTTTTTTTCGTTTGTTTTTAAATAACTTATTTCTTACACTAGGAATTGCATAAAGTTAACTGTACGTTTTTTAGCGGAAAAACCCGAGGACAGAGCCACCTGCGAAGTAGACGGAAAAATTTATAAGGACGGAGAATACTTCTCTGTGGAGAGCGATCCGGAACTAACCTGCGTATGCCAACCTGGTTACGAAGGTAAAGACGCGTAAACATTTTGAACATATTAGCCACTTTATTTTTTTTTTTTTTTTAACGATAAATCACGTTTTTTTCTTTCAGGAAAAAATGTCGAACCTTTCTGCGTGAGACCGAAACGTCCGTATTGCAGTCCGGATTTCCGTCACGCTAGCGACATTTTCAGCAAGTGCGCGCCGGTTTATTATCCCAATCAGTCGCCGCAAACTGATTGCAACTTATTCTCGAGATGTCGTAAGTTTTTTGAAATAAACGCGCGTTTCGCGCGAATAGTTCGTTTTCTAATTCGCACAATTCTCTCGGTTTATTTTCTTTTTCAGAAAACAACGACGACAGAGTTATTCACGCCAACCAGGATTTGAAATCTGGCGAAGCTTCCGGTAACATCGTCAATTTAATTAACTTAATTTTTTCCGAATTAGTCTTTTATTAAATTCAATAGTCGATCTTTTCACTTAAATCTTTTCAATAGTTTGGATTACTTTTATTGAATATACTGATGTATATGTACATACATTTATTTATTTATTTATTTACGATTTAATTTAGACAGAGAAGAGCAAACACATTTAATTCGAGATATAAATGCGGATATGCGTATTCAGCGATGCTAATTACGACTACGCTTTGAATGGCACATAATGAGAGTTAATTGCGAGCTAGAGAGAAAGAGAGCAATACTCGAACCAATGTCTGCCGCAATCCTACAAAGTGATAATTAATTTAGTCATTGATTTGATTTCTACAAAGCGCGCATGAAATTGTGTCATGTATATTAGTTAACGCGCTATTGATAACCTTAACGAGTTATGTAAGCGCTCGATCTTCGTAAATATTTGTCACGCATCTCTCTTTTTCGTTCTCTCTCTCTCTTTCTCTTTTGAAGATATCTCACAAATTAAATCGTGTTTTGATGTGCAACGCGCAAAAGTTCCATAATTCGCTTAATTTAAAATTCATCTTTCTTTTTTTTTTCAGATGAAAACGTTTGTCACTTCGGCAACATGACTATGTACCGTGGCGATGAGCTGAATCAATCTACCGATTACAGCTCCGTGTGCGTCAAATGCGTCTGCGAGGTGCCACCTCTACCCACTTGTCGACAATTACCGGACAGCGAGTGCGATCGCAGAAACCATCAGCCTTTCCCAATCAATTAACGCTTTTCTCGAAACTGTGATAATACGATCATTACTTTTGTTATTCCCACTCAAATTCTTGTAATAAAAATAATATGTGTAAATGTATAAAAAAAAAAAAAAATAACAGATTTATTAGTACGTTGACAATATGCTCGATCGACCGCAATATCTCAAATGTTTACGCGCGTTATCTCCATCAACAAAAGTCTCTTATCTGCGACCTTTTTCGCTTTTGATCTTCTCACAAATGCGTGTGTGTGTTACACGTGCTGTGTAACACACACACACACACATATTCACGGAAAGAAAGAAATTTTGCTATCATATATAGTCAGCAAGAAAATTTCGCCGAGTTTACTCGAATTTTTTGTTTCATCAACAAACCAAGATAAAACAAAGCAATGGACCTAGCAGATTTTTCTTGTTGACTGCAATATGTAACTAATCTTCCTGCTACTCTGTAGGAAATCTTTTTTTTTTCAGTGTTTTTTCTCTTCTCTCTCTCTCTCTTTTTTTTCTCCATGTACAAATGTTTCCAATTTAATAAACTAATATGTGGCAAACAAATTACATTTTTTGAAATTATTATACACGTAGTACGTATGTTATTTTTGTATTTTATACCGCTATCGTAATCCATCCGTTTTTCCTACTTCCACAGATTCCCACATTTCCTAGATGATAATATAATCGTTCATGTACACCATAATCTCTATATAATCGCCCCCACATATCATAATTACGCACTGCATGTACATACGTACTCATCGAACACGCGGCAGATATGAATATTGAAAGCGTCATTACAGTGCGAAATTATGCTGTTTTTCGGTGCGCGCGGTGTTACACGCGCCGGAATAATTCAGCGGATAATTTAGCGATTATCGCAAATATATAAACGCTAGCGTTCTAACGCGTTTGCCATCGGATGTTCTTCACGCACCGGCGCTATGTAGGTACGTAACAATCGGTTTGAGCGAGTCAATCGGGGGGTACACATCGTGTCTGCGCTGCCGCGCAAATTCCGGAGCAGCGGAGAATCCCGATTTGCACAGTAGGTACGCCAAACGTTTACTCATTTCTCATTTGAAGTTCTAAGTGGTTTCACCGTTGACACTTTGCGTCGTCGCGCCGCCGCCGCTGCCGTCGTCGTCGTCGTCGCCGCCGCCGCGACATTGCGTACGCGCGGCTTTCGTTTCAGACCGCGATTTATCGCGTTGCGGCCGCGAAGTCTCCGTTTTGCGGCGCGCGGACTCTCCGGAATACCTGCGTTTACACAGAATAAAACACATACATATGTTATATATTTATTATATACTTATATAAATGTTTGTTATATAATTATGTAAAATTTTAAAATGTTTAACAATTAATTCCTTAGGCTCTACGGTTTATTAAACCTACTAAATATGTATATAAGGTCATTAAGAGCCGTTGCAGGATGTTGTGCAGATTAATCTTTGGATATATATGTATTCATACATATATATACGAATTCACATGTAAATTTTTACAAGTGAGTTTTTCGAATTGAAATTAAAATTCTAAAACATATAGAGAATGCTAGATTTGCATTACGTATATGAATTACCCCCGAATACCCCCCTAAACTAATTTTTTAAAATATTGCGAAAAAAAAACTTTTAAAATGTTATATAACAAAATATATTAATCAATTTTTTATATAAAAACGCGCATTCTACTTCGATAAACGAACACGTTACTTCAACATTAAACTAGTTATTAGTTGTCTTCTCCCCTTTATGTCGCTCACAAATAATTTGAACTCAAATTCGAGTTTGCGAGCGATGAAGTTTCTCCTTCATCTGCACACACACAGGATATAGGTGAATTTTCTTATTTTATACTTGAAGATAACTATTTCCCACGAGAGGAAAGTTACGTTCGTGGAAATCGCTCTCTCCCTCTCCCCCTTCCCTCTCGCTGCGCTGTACAAACTCCCCAGAAATATGTACATCGTCCTGGCGAGCATATATTTCGCACGCGTATGAATCTCCATATTTTCGCGACGCTCTCCTCGTGTTAGGGAATATGGAAATGCATGACGCCACGACGCTGACTTTTGCGACACGCGGTCGCGCCCGCGTAAATTTCAACCCTCGACTTTAAGATCCGAAGTGTATCGCGGATACACGTAGAGAATTTTATTGCCGCGGATATAGAACGCCGCGTTTCTTCTTCGATAAATCATCGTTCGTATTACGGTCTCGAGAGCTGCTCATCAAAGCTACTCGCTGGATCGACTACTACGGGTTAATGCAAAAACTACAGAATGTAGTCCGAAAAGACGGCACTTTTCCCGTCCGCGTGATCGATTCTTTTCTAATGAAAATTTAATCAGTCTCCCCCCCCCTCCCCCACTAACGGAGTTATTTAAAATCAATATTGGCGTTCGGGCGCGCGGATGAACGCTTCGAAGGGAGAATTACAACTTTTCTTTCGAGATACGTACAATGATAAATAATAGCATTCTGCAAATGCTTCGCAACAAACTTCAAATTGAAAACTTAATTTCAAGTGCAAGTAACAGGATATTTAATATCGGAGATCACAAAAGAGTTGAATATTTATTGCCGCGCTGCTGCAGTCATTAATTTTTCTGCAAAACGTTCGCGGAAACAATAAAAGCGTGTGTATTCTCGTACAAATTGCGCTGCTACAATCATTAATCTCTGCGAATAACGTTCGCGGAGAATTAAATTTTGTTAATATTTTTTTTTTTTTTTTTTTCAGATTTATAACAGAGATTGTAGAAAATATAATTTGTTTTAAACTTGTAGAAATGAGATGGCCAATGCGAGCCTGACACAGTTGACAGTGTGAAAAAATTTTTTCTTTTTTAAAAAGACTTTATTTTAC